>JABCKB010001167.1:0-24786 GCA_013184455.1 Fusarium continuum
TAGAGTTATAAGGCAATATAGAATATTTATAACACACGTCAGTTTTAATATAACATATTATTTTAATACGCCTCCACAAACACATTCCAGGACACATTTCCCTCCGTCATGAACTATATTCGCAGACGCAGCTTTTGGTCCTTCACAATTGACCGAACAAAAGCATGCCCATAGTGATAGCCATTTATCACTTTCACCTCTCCATGCAGCTTCCAACAGTCAAACTGTCTATCCAGCATAACTGCATAGCTGCCTTAGGGTCCAAAGACATGCTACATGCATTTCGCCGGACTTGGCTCGAAGTTTCGGAGGTTAGCATTCCCGAGTTTTGTTCATTTGGTCGGTACCTAGATATACCAGAAGATACGCACCATTAGGCCAGTTCCGGTGTAATCTTGAACTGGCGAAACCGTGCACGCAAACCCGACACTCCTAGTAAGTTGATATCTGTCTGACTTGGCTTGTGGGGATTCTAACATTATAATGGATTATGCCCAAATTGAAATTCATACTTACTGGATATCATGATAATAATCCAGTCATGTATAAAAGCGTCGCCACTTTGCTAGCGGATTTTGTATATATAAATCCAGCTAGTCAATAGGTATACTATTGAGCAACCGTTGAGTGGAGAGGTTAAAATGTTCTAGTCGCCAGCGAAAGTATCGAGCTGCCGCTATTATGTATGACTTGGTCATCCATGTAGCCCAGGCCAATGCTTTTGCGACAAGGCAAGGTGAAATTTAAGTCTTAAAGCCTTGAAGATCCGGTTAGCCTACGTGCAGTTAGTCACGAAACAGGATTTAGTATCAGCATAACTTGGGCTAAGCTCGCTTATGACTACCCCGAAGCAGATAATACATGTCCGGGTATAACTCCATGGGCATATGTCTATTGGAGATGGTTATCCTATTCATGCACGAGGTGATTTTCATGTTACTATGCATGTATGTGACTGTTTATTCTGGCCAACTGAATTGATATAGCTATTTTAGCTCGAGAAGATTCGAATATTTGTGAGTACCTTTATCCGGATTGATGATGAACTGGTACCGAGGGAGCTAGCTCGTGATGAATCCTACGAGGAGCATTTTCAAGATAATCCCTCTACCTTATGGAATTGTGCGAGCTAGGATCACACACGGTAGATGAATGCATCCCTCTTGGGCCAGCCTTGATCTTGCTTAGTCGGCAGTCAAAAGAGCGAAAGCTGTTGCGCCTTCTGTGTGATAGTAGCTGATAGCCTCTTTTGTTCAGATTGATCTGTAGGCAGAGGAAGTTTGACAAATACTTAGAACAGATGGTGGATCGCCCAATGACGAGGAAGTGAACCAGAATCTGGAAACTTGAGATGTTGCAGAGCTGAGCAACCACGCTTGCCCAAGTGCGGATATGGAAACCCTTGGCCCATTTGTTACATATTCCATACTACAATATCAATAAGATAGCTATAAGGGTGTGATGGGTGGAGGATGGTTGTCGGATCTGAGCCACAAAATACAGAGACATCGGTTGGCTTTAATGCAGTCGGGGTTGATTGGCGAGTTGGCATAGGTTAGACCGACTAGTGAGCAAGCTGTATAGACGCTAAGCTGTGTAAGGCCATTCTCTTATAGCATTCGACATCTCGAAACATTTATTATGATGCATCAGTGGTAGAATGGCATACCGAAGCTAACAAGCTGAGCATGATAACAACGGACTGGTGTCCCGGGGCCAAAAAGACCAGGGATACGGTGGCTCAAGAAAAAGAGAGCCCCTCCTAGTTGATTAGTCCGATGTTATATAAAAAAAAGTCTCAATATGATGTAGGGCCATGTTCCTATCCAATAACTGGCGACGAACACTGACACGCGTTCTGATAATGACGGGCTCGGTGGGGAACGAGATGGCAATGGTCTATCAATTCAGGGCGCGATAAATCTGCAAAATTCCGGCCGGGGGAAGAGCCATCACTTTCCAAGATGGACGTATTTTTGACAAAGGGCTGAAGGGTGGTATTATAAGAGACTAGGCGGCTGGGGGCCACTGACCAGTATTGATGATCTCCCTTGGCAAGTTTACGTCTAAGCATAAGGGCTCTTTTGAATTTAATTGGATTATTCCTGGTCACAAATTCAATGATACAGTGTCAGATTTCAAGCTAAATACCTTTTTCTTTCTGAACCTCACGGGCATAGCCAATTCATCCAGAAATAACCATGCCTTAGATTCCATGCCTTAAAGACAACGCCTCATCTACATAACTTCTCTCGACCAGCAACGAGTATAGTAGGTAGAGGCAAGATTTTTAGTTGATAGTTCGATATAAAATACAAATCCCATCAATAGAGGCCAGAGCGCAGCTAGTCATCGCTCTGCAAAAATTAACAGCACCTTACGGGGCCGTATAGGCTTGGCTGCTCAAGCATCATGCTATCTACCTTATTTTTTTCACGCCTTCTTTTCTGCAACATACTTCTGCTATGAAATAAGTCTTTGCTACCTCAATATAAGCCAATATTCATATTAAACATCCGACATTCATACTGCCAGGTTCCTTCCCGCTAGAACAGAGCTCTAGCAGTTCAGAATGGCAATGAGAACTATTATATTTAAATGCAAACAAGAGCAGGTCGACAGGCAATCAGGCATATAAAATGACTCGAATCACTGATATGGTGTCAGCGCCTCCAGGCATGATAAATAGCGATTGGCTACTCCGTAGACATGGAATACATCTTGACAGACCACTTCTCGCTCAGAGACGACATTGACATCTGCGGACGAAGTTGCGCAACAACAACCAAGCTAAGATCATCGCCTTCCTACCCAGTACCCTTTCTGATCGTATGCCATACTCAATAACAGCTCTGCTTAACGCCGACTCGTGTGTAAGTCCAGCGATGCCTACTAAAACGGAGCAGACCTGCTTGTTGTGTCAGGACTGATAGAATCTTGGGACGCTGGTCAAAGCGAATTCGCAAGGCTATCAAAATGTCCCTCATTAGCGCCCCGAATGCACGAAGGGGGCTCAACTTCTCGGAGCTCCTTGGGCGCAAAGGCGTGCTTACTATAAACCAATAGTCACGTCTAGTGGTCAGGAGTGGCTTGGTAGTTGTTGTGATACCTTTATACTCGGAACCACACCTCAGACACGAGGCTTTTTTACGTCTCAATGAGGGGAAATAGCAATCCCAATGCCACAATTCGATGAGACTTCGACTCAAAGAAAGTCTTTCTAGAACATAATTCTTGAAGTCTCGTATGATATGACACAGTGTGTAATGGTTTCGTGTGATGTCAACTCGAGGAACATGGCTTGAAGACGACGTTTGTTGACATGGAACGTACCCTGTAAGCTCATCGCCCTAGGACTACCCAGGAATAGACACTCGATATTCCTTGTTCCGAAACTAAGCCTAGAATCACTACCCACACGGCGGACCATGGTGCTATTTTCCAAAGGCTACAGGGGTGAAGATATCCAGCATCAAAGTAAGCCTAGGTCAGGAAACAACAAAACTTGAGTATCGATTATTCCAGCGACTGTTAACATAAAGGAAGAATCGGGATCACCTGACCTTCTCTTGCGTAAAAAGTGGTCCGGCCCCATGAATGGCCCGTGCGTAAGAATTCATTTTTAACTATTCCTAAAGCGGATTTCAGAGATCTGTCACACTAGCGCTGTTAAGGATTGTTAAGGGACTTCTCTGGGCTTTAATTGGATCGGCTCTTTTCAGCTTTGGAGCTGCTGTTCCCACGTGACACATGATGAATCTTATGACATGCACCGCCGCCGTCGCCGCCACTGCCGCCAATTTACTGACCCATCTGAAAGGTGGCCCCAAATCGCGGCCACCGGTGGGACACAATTGTGACACCAGTGGTCTTTGAACTGAGCCACCAGTGAACAACTTGTCAGCTTTACAAAAACCGGGCGCTCAGAAAGAATTGAAGTTGTGCCAGCTGCTTTTAACTTCGACAAGATCTGTGATTTAGTACTGCTAGTATCTAAGTGTATTACTGCGACACGTCTTTATATGAATCATTTGAGCACTGCAACTGTGAGACGTATGGAGGACAGTGAGGCGCTGCGGGGGCGGCTCCCCACTAATTTCATAGTGCTGCGCTGAATACCAGCACCATCTATGTTCTCCCTCCCTTGATCAATACCCAGTCCTCGGAATGAAAAAAAACATGAGAGTTGCTTGCACTAGAATCCGTTGATCTCCCACCTACTCGATTCTCATGTTCTCTTACACCCCTAGCCAGTCACTGGTGGCCTTTACTCTTGACCCAAGGTTTCTAGAGTTAGGTGCATTTATCTCCAGTTTTCCTTTCTTGACTAGTGATTAATCATTGACTTAGATTAATTAATTATTTCATTATCGTCATCCCTTAAAGCATCAATCCTGTTCCATCAGGCGGTTAATAATAACGGTCTTGACGCAAAGTGCGCTGCGATTTGCGTTCTTTCTATCAGTATAGCTGTATCTTCTACTAAGCGTGACTTGGCATCCAAACAATCTCGTCAAAAGCAGTAGAACCAAGGCGACGATTATGGAATTTCAAAGATGACGAACCAGAATCGGTTAATCAGCTTTACTGATGGAGTGAGTGCTGCCATAAAACGGCGATCTCAGGTCAACGTCCGCTATAGCCCATTGCTTCGTAGCACGTATAGTCAAACGCATACCCTAGAGCCCAAGGATCTGCGACAACGAACTTTAACAATCATTTTTAATAAAGCGCGCAACTTTATTTTTGACGAGCAGCCTAGACTTTTGTTTGTCTTTTTATTTTTTTTTCTGATTTTTCATGAGATGACATATCTCAAACTTTTCATTGTTCCGAGCAAAAGCCGAGAGCATCCCAACATCTACCACTGGTCTAAGCCAACGCTGAACGATATGTTTGACTGTGCGATGTAGTTAGTGCACCATTCTATTGACACTACTCTAATTGAATGGATTTACACCATGCGAAAGTGTAAGCACGTTCTGGTCACGTGTGGAGAGCTGAACTGGGAGCGCACTGCCACTATGCACCGCCACTTTATCACTTGACCGATCACGTGGCTTTCCTCGATCACGACTCGAACAATCCAAACCAATCTACTCAACCCAACGCTGGAACCGGGCAGAGTCTAGACAAAACAACTTGTCGCATTCAACAGGACGCATTTCGACATCACAACCGGCAGGAACACTATGGGATCTCCGCCGAACGGTACCGATGGCGTCGACACCGGCGAGTCGACTCGCGCGAAAGAGCCACCAGGACCAGGGCGCTTCCACCAATGACTTTACCGAGACGTCCCTGCGAGGGCCTGAAAGCGACAGCGACAGCGACAGCGACAGTGACGGCGACCTCTTTGACGGCGCCAAGATTGAACCAGATGGTGACGTTGGTCCAGAAGACGAAGCCCAGCAGCGCGTGCCATCTCCCAAATCTCACCAGAAGGACCAGGTGTGTGTGTCCTCACTCTACAGCAGCAGCTGGGTGAGAGACATGACATGCATGACGGGCGGGACGCGCTGACCAGACCATCTGCGCAGGTCAAGCAGTTCATCTCCAAGGTGATTGACGTCTCGTCAAGCTCGCAGGACGGCGAGAGAAGAACCGACCTCGTCCCTCTTGTCCGCTCCAATCTCCGACAGCTCGATGCACACCAACGCACCCAGGTCTTGGAAGGCATCCATCGCGAGATGCCCAAGCTGGAAGCCGTCAAGGCCGAGTCCAGACGCCACCAGCGCAACTTGAACAGGGCAAAGCGACGAGGACATCACGTCAGCTTCCTCGATGAAGCTTGGGACGGGCGCGAGAACTGGGCACCAGCCAGGTACCTCCCCAACAACACGGGAGGCCTGAGCATCAACACCACCACTGCTCTTGTGGGCTTGACCAAGCTGGCCCAGGCCAACGACATCCAGCTCGATAGTCTGTGGCGTCCAGGCGGCGAGCTCTACGACACCGCCTGTCGCGACGGCCGGAACCAGTTGACCAAGGCCAAGGCTGTTGAGGCCTACCACGCCCTCAAGTCTCGTGTTGCAACTGCTACCGCGAGTGTGCGCCCTGCCACTGACGGCGACCGTATCCCCGATCGAGGAGAGCGTGCTTCAAAGCGACTCAAGCAGTCTTCCCCAGACCCACCACCATCTCAACGCGATTCTTCTGTCGACTCGTCGGTGCCAGAGATTGGGCGCCAACAGCGATTCTCTGCCCGTCAACAGCTGCTGGATGATTTCCGCGTCGAGAGCAGCGGCCTGCCTCACAGCGATGATGAGCATGTCAGCGGTGTTGTTGTCGATCTTGATGGTACGTCGTCTTGGTTCTCGCCCAACAATCACATCACATCACCACAGCCGAGCTCCCTTCATCTGAACACCATGTGCCCGCAGACCCGTTCCTGTTTCACTCGCTGACTACTCATTCTCGTAGATTCTCCCAGTCTTAACGTATTCCCCGATGATCATTTGGACCTCCGGCCTTTCCCTGGACAGGATGCGCCGGAACAGCCCCCGCCTGAACCGACGACTTTGATCGACCACACCCAGTCCCGAATCTGGCACAGAGCTCGACAACAGCTGCAAGACAGCCGCTCCCGCTTGACCGACGACGTGATGGAGGCGTTGCTCGGGGTCATCAAACGCACAAGCAAGTCTGCGTCAGCCAAGATACTTGACTCCCTATGGTTCCAGATTGACGGCAGCCAGAAGGATCACAACCCTCCAGCCTCCTTCACCAAGATCTGTTCCCAGCATGATGTCCTTTATCTCCCACTTCACCATCAGCTCGGAGGGAACCATTGGAGTTTGGCTGTAGTGCGACGAGACGAGTATCTGGTTGAGCACTACGACCCCCTGCGAAACGACGGCCGCGATGGCCGCATTGAAGCTGCCTTCCGGGTCATGCTCAGTGGATTGGCATCTGATAGCCGCGAGATGAGTTTCCACTCAGTAGTAAGCTCATCAATGATGCCCCACGCTCGCACTCGCTGACACCCATTCTCACCCAGCAGGCATGCCCGCAACAGATCGACTCAGTCAACTGCAGTGTCTTCGTCGCTGCAATCTTGGGATGCCTACTCAACAACTCGAAAATCCCCAAGTCTGTGAGCGTACATGAAGAGAGACGGCAACTACTGGCACTCGTCGACCAGACTGAGATCACTCAGCTTCAGCCCACGAGCAGCGGACCGGGAGATTTGAAGGCCGACCCTGATCTTCGTGTGGTACTACGAGATGCGGCATACTTGAGCACAACACTTTCTGGCTGGATCCGGCACAGATTTCCACCCAATCTCCAGCAGCGTATCGCACAACTTGAGCAGACTTTTCAGGAACTGACAGCCCGGTCCGGCGTCCTAGAGAAGAGAAAGGTATTGTTCGACTCACTGTCGACAGCCTTCGGCCAGACGCAGCATCTCGGTGGTCAACTTGGCGCCAAGGACTTTGGCCAGCCTGGATCCATTTGGGCTTCCGAGACCGAACAACGTGAGTGGCGACGACATGTCGAGACACTGCAGGGTCTCATACAATGGAGCGAGATGCGATTTGATCCCTCCAAGATCGGGGACGACACATCTGAGGCACTTGCCAGTCAGCTGCAGGATGCCAAAGAGGAGCTTGAGCAGCTCAAGCGACATGCGAGGCAAGCCGAGGTGGTCGAGAGTCTGAAGGAGTCTCTGTCACCCGTCAAGGAGGTGTTTAGTGTGCCAACGTGAATGAGTTGGGGACATTTTCTCAGGCGTATGATCGTGGACAAGATAGATGGGGTGTATGTTGTGGGATTACACCGTTATGTTGTAAATCCAAGGGTGCTGGGAACTTGATGATTACAAGTATCAGGCATGACTATTATGACTACCTAGTGACGAAACCAACGTTGATGTAATGAAGATGATGAATAAACATACAATAACTGGCTGCAAAATTATACGGTGAAATGCTTAAGACTCTCTGAATAAAAGTATTTAAGAACTAACCCTATCTAGAAATAAGCTGACTACATAGCTTCCCTAATATCTTATTCTAAGTTGATCTTAACAGGCAAATAAGCTGAGGTATTAGGTAAAGAGTTAAACCATATGTCGAGCAAGGGATCTTTCATTAGATGCACTGTGCATAGACAGGAACCTGACTCAAAGGCCTCACTTATCCAGTTACAAGAGAAGAACAGAACGCACGAGCTACAAGCCAGTACTCGTGAAACTGACGACTCTAGAGCTGAGCAAGTTTGGTTTTGTCATGTGTCAAGGCCGTCGTATCAAGATTTGAACAAATGGTCACTGATTACTTGATCAATCAGTATGTAAGCCTTCGTAGCAACTGACTTGTGTAATATTTAGCGCCGTGCAAGAAGGTGGCAGTATCTGGACAGAACTCGAAGAAGTAACAGCGTGACGATAAGATGAGATGACGGGACGAGATTGATCGACCCCCACTCTTCCACCTAGGAACACCGGACGATCCCAAATGTCTTGATACCTTGGATGCAACAAGGGTTATCATTTGTTATCTATGCTCTGCTGGCTCATCTTAACCAAGGGTTGCCGCACGGATCCAGGCAATACAGTGTCTTGACACCTATAGAAAATGGCTGATGAGGGATACGTCAAAATTCAGAGCTACCCTATACTTCTGAGACTCCGCACTGCAAATCGAAATGATGTATTATAAGGCGAGAGGATGGCGTCGGCCATTGAGAAATCGTTAAGAGGCCTTGTAGTCCCTTCTCATCGATGCCCGATTCCCACATACAACCTCACGACGAGGTGACTCTTCTAATTTGTGCAGGTATCATCACCGTCAGGAAGGCATCATAACTATTCATATTAACTCCTGTCTGTCACTGACTAACCCTAATGATCATCTGGCCTCGTCCCAAGCAGAGACAGCCGGGGACCTCATAGCACCTTGTCCTGCGCGAAATCGATTTCTGCCATTTCTCACCATGCTTATCTTTTTCAAACAACTCCGCGACGCGATAAGAGCCTCTGTAACCATGAAAATCTATCATCTCTACTTATCTCAGCGCCCATCAACCCCCAATAGCTCAAGCTCTCATCTCGAAAGAAACCCCGAAGAAATTGCCGTAATGCTACGACGATATTCTTCGAGTTTATAGACTGACACCGAGGGGACATTCCAGCAAGTAGTGATGATAATCACAGGGACAGTACTGCTAGCTTCTATATTCCCAGCCTTTGTTTTGCCTCCTCTGCTTATAATATAATAGTGTACAGCTAACAATCAAAGTGTCGAAAGGGAAGATCAGGGGCAGAAATGACTTTGTCACCGACTCCACACATAAAACCACAACATGAACCGAAACCTCTCATGCAGCGTTGCGAAAGCTTTGCCGTCCCTAAAACCGCACTATGCAGAGAGAGAGCAAGGGGATTATAGCATCATTCATCTTCGAGCACCACGATGAGCCACCACACGCGCCTAGACTCTTTCCCAACGTCCCTGAAAGAGCCGCCGTGCGCCCGTGTGGCAATAGTTCGAGGGATCAGCTAGTGAAAGATTTTAGGGGATGGCCGCTCATGTGGTCTTGTTGACCCTTATCTTCCAATATTAAGACTGGCTTCCAAGAACTGAACTGCTCATGTGTCTGTGCTTTCTTTGCTCTTTGAAGGTCAGATTGCAAGACAGAAACACCAGGGCCAAAACCAATCCGCCCGATGCGATGCAACGTCCACTCCTACTTTGCAGATCTAATGAGATCGCAGTACGATGGCCATCTGCCCTTGCGGTTACCGAGATCGATGCAACAATATATGTGTTTGTTTAACCCTTTCTACATCGCCTCTAATAAGCAACTCCTCTACAATTCATGTTTCTCAAACAAATGATGATACCTACCGCCAAGCACTCCAGCCCGACTTGGTGTTCCCTCACTTTAAACAACCCAACGGCAGTCTTTGACTTGGCGCCCAGCATATCTAACCATTGACGAATCTCTGGGACATCATCAAGCTATTCACTAGTGGCTGATTATCTCAACACACCAACCTCACCACCGTGGAAATACGTTCCAAATTAACTTAAACAGTGAGTTGACGTCTCATCATAAAACCATAAGCTGGGAAAACACGACTAGGACTTCGTGCGGCTCGAACCTCTCATTATAACGATGCAAACAGTGAGCTGCATGCTCTCTCACCCCAGTAAGTGCGAGAGGCACGGATCACCTGAACTCATCTCATCCGCGGGTTGCTACACCCGAATCGTGAGCCGAGACCATGCGTTAACTGACCAGCTGAGCGCAGATGTGTTTGTGGCCGTGAATGCACGCATTCAACCCACACTCACGTGAGACTCCTCGACTTGCAACTCATTTCATAAACCCGACGGGTTGTATCTGTCGCCATAACGAACGAGCCTCCTCCAACGTAATTGAAGAAAAGGTAAAAGCATGAGGAGAACATAAACATATATGCCCGACTGATTTCATAGATTGATTTAGAGCGTTGTTGCAAGCTCAACCAGCCGGTACTTTAACAATAGGCCCATATCTAACTCTCCATGCCCTTCCGGTGTCAATAATTATCAATTTATCTCTTAATATCCCCGATAGGGTCCGGTCTACCAAGATTGACAACCCCCATCTTTCTCCTCATCTCAATCTGCTCGGACATCTATCAACGTTCAGCATAAATGAAGATTCTATAATGTGTTGGTCCTAGAACCTACAACGCGATTTGTGAAACATTCGCTCTGCATCCATGCGTATGCGACCTTAGAACTAATACTCTCTTCCAGCTAAGAATAGCCAACATTTGCTCGCCTGGAGTCAGAGTGAGTGCGTTCTAGGTTCGATTGACTAGCGGTTCTAACAATCGAGGAGTGAGAGTAACTGCCAAGGTGCACTTTTAGCTGGGCATGCCTGTTAGGGGGTCACAAGCTTGGTACACCGACTTGACCTACATTAAGCTTTTACTCACCTATAGCCTTCATATTGGCGCTCTTAGTGCCTAAATTAACAACTGATCTTTACGTCTTGATTTCTACTTTGAGGAATGTTTCCTCCTTTGCTCTGCTACTAGCTTTTATCTCGATGCGGACCACGTGAGGCTTCTCGCCCACGTCGCAGGGGGGAATCGTGGTTGATCGACGGGAATTCACAGTCAGGAGGACTGTTGGGGTGTCTAGATAGACCCTTTGGTTACCTTTACTACTCCTCGAAACCAGATCTAGGCATGGGGCGGTGAATCAAGGGAAGCAATGATGTTATGCTAGGAGTGTCTCGTTGGATCTATCAGGGGTCGACTTTATGCAATACTATAGAAATGAGGCAGTCGAAAGTTGTATGCAAAATAACATGCTTGTTTCATGCGGCATGACATTTTTCACCTCAATTTATTCTCTTTGAAATAGAACTCAAAAGAAATCGAGGATTGATTTAGGAACACTAGCATATTTTGAGTTCTTTTTAAGCTAATGTTAATTAGCTTTTTCGACGATATCCCCTATCAAAGTAAGATTCGTCATGACATCCTCAAGTTCTCTAATAGTGATAAGCAAGTAAGTATTTTCCAACGGTAGTTATACGTATCTCTAGCTGAACAGGGTCTTGATCTCAGAATGGCCTGACGAATGTCCAAGTGGTAGACAAACGACTATAAAATCCCCATTGAAACATTATCCAATTTCTAACAGCGGGATCCCAAAGGCATTTGATGATAAGAGAGAACCTGCTATTGAAAATTGCACCAGCCACGTTCGAACAAGCGGCAATACCACCTAGTCATCTCCGGACTGGCATCGAAGTCTTGGAGTCTGATGGTTGCTCTGCCCAGCATCGATGCCATTCATATCTCCAACTTAAAATGACGAGCAACTAAAACACAGAGAGAAAATTTAAACAGTTTAGTCGGTACTCGTATAGCTGACATCGAATGCTAGGCAGGGGTTAGTTGTCGATACAATAGACTTGACTACGTGAGTTCTTCAACCTTGAAACATACCTACTCGAGAAAACTGCGGCCACATCTGATATTTACTAACTGTGAGATGCCCGATGGTTATACGTAAACAGAAGTCAGTGGTACTAGCTAACTCCGGCAGTTGATACTAGACGCAGCTGAGGTCTTGAGCACATTTACCCGTCAACACGCTGCGGTACTCTGACAAGCAATACAAACTGAAGTGGTATAAGGTAAGCAGTGCCTGGAGGAACGTATAAGAAATAAAGTAGAGAACATGCTATTGCTTTTTGACATAATATCTAAGAGGCTGTGGGAGATCTAAGGTAAATGAGACGATGCTTAACCAAGTGCCAAGAGATAAACTGAGCCCTCCGTGGTACTTTGTCCACAACCATCGACGGGAACCTGAAGTCACTACTCTGCTTCAGCCTGTTCAACGGTTGTATTGCTATGGAAAGCATGGTACAGAGGAGAAGTGGGTGAAACTAGCAGGATCTTAAAAGAACATGAGTCAAACACAGATTGATTGATAGCATTGATGATGGCAGTGGTAAAGTTGATTGGTTCATAGCCACTTCGTAGAAGTTTAATCTTGATAATATAAGCCAGAATATGTATGCATTGTGAAGCTGATCATCCTTCAACCATACTGAGGACGATAGATCTGACTTTTCTCAGTCATTTCAACATATCGAAATGAGCTATAGCTGTAGAGATGAATGCCAAAAGTTGCTTGTGGGATGGGAGGGACTTTTGTGCCCTCCCTTCGGGAACTGGTCTCTTAGAGAACCTACACGTGAGACGAATAAGTGTCGTCGTTGGCAAAGAACGACTTGCCAAGGTGAACTTACCCACGCCAGTTGGGCTTGTGTTGTCAACGAGACAACAACCACTACCCACGTGCGACTTTCTCCAGATCAAGCTTGCCACTACGCCTGTAAAGTTTCAATCTACTCTTTATTTACATTGCAACAATAATATGGTTGGAAAGAATACTTGTGGGACGAAGATTGACATTTATCTTGCTTTTGTGTTAGAAGACCTGAGAGAAAAAGCTTGTTAAGGTATGTTCGTATGTGCCCTCAAGTACAGGGTATCTTACATCAGCAGTGCTGACTTTGAGACATTCGAGGAGCTATCAAGCAATAAAAGCAAACATCACCAAAGGCAGACCTGTGAAAGATAATATTGCATGCTGAGACGTCGAACTCGAGGACTAAAAGCTTCTATATTCAAACAGCCATAGTTATTAGTATATCTTCGAAATTGTAAACGGGAGCCGTCTTCATGCTCTCCTTTATCGAACCAATCAACTACTTTTCCCTGATCATCCAGCCCTCATCTCCCGAATCCCATCAACCGAACCACCGCTCAACATCTATAAGCAGCCACCATCAAAGACGCAGAAAACTATCTTGGGAGACAAGGAGTAATATTTAATCTAATGAACCGAACTGAGCTCATTAAACGCTCGGCTTGTCCTCGCTCCCTTATGAGCCGAAGACCCAACAATCTTAAAGTTTTACACATTGACAGTTTTCCTGATGTCACGTTTATTTCTGGAGATATTTGGACGGCTAGCTAGATTCGACGAGAGTAAGAGGTCGATTGTTGAAACTATAAGAGCGAGATTCTCCGTGGTCATTGATGTAGTAACAGTCTACGTGGTAGAATTCCTATTAATCTTCCGGAACAAGTCGAGTTCTCGGTTGAGGATATGTAGGGCGAGTTGCTTCTCATCCGAGGACGAGTGGCTTTCAAATAACCTTGTTTATCATCGCCTTGGTCCATTTATTCGTGAAAAGGAAAAGATGAATCAACTGCGATGATCATATCTATTTAAATTTGTCCGAGGTTCCGTCTTAGCAACCACCACCACAAAGCAGAGGGGAATCGCAAAAAGCAATCAGACTACCCGCATTGTTGACTAATATCTTGGTTAATGCCTCTAAGCAACAATCAAACTGAGTATCAGCCGTAATCAACACGTTTTGGGCCATGTCCGCGCCGACCGAAGCCAGCGCCCTCAACTTTGGATCGTGGATCGAGGACTTGCTTGATCAAATGATCACCATTGACCAGGACAATCTTGTCGCACCCGGCCTGGCTGAGTTACCACCGCCCAAAAGCTTCCCCACGGAAAGGTCATTTAACATGGTAACGCCTCCCAGATTAACCCTCGAAGAGGACTCCCCACGGAAAAGAAGGCCACAAGAGCAACAGCAACGCTCAGCAATGGAGCCAGGAGATGAAGTCGACATCCAGGAACAAGACCTTGACAAGATACTAAGCGCAGCATCAACATCATCGATCCTCCCACCAGCCGATTTCAGACTTCCTCCCATTCCTTTCTCCCTGGCTCAACCATCCATCTCCAACTCCCAGTCATCTCGTTCTCAAGCATCATCAGCCAGAAGGTCTGTACGACGATCCGCCAGTCCAGTCAAGCATTTCCGGTCGAGTATGCTTCAAAAGCCGGTTGAATACGCCGAGTTCGCCGACGACGCCGTTAACCAGCTTCCTGTGGAGATCCGGCAACTTTACCGAGATATTAAAGATCTTGCCGTCGACTAAGAAGGGTTTATATCAGCATCACTCAGAGAACCCCTTCAGCAACTCCTTCCAGATGTCAAAATACGTTATTACTCGGAGACAGCCCAATTGGATTCAGCTAGGGCTATGCGAGAGCTGGAAGATCTCTTGGAAATAAGGGCAGAGGCCCAGAAGTGCCGCTCAACCAACGCATCCGAAGAAGCGTGGAACATCTACGTTTACACACCTCTACTGAAACTTGCCCTCAAGCCATACGAAAAACCGCGACTTGAGCGCCGCGTCTTGACGTCTACTCGCATTAACCCCATATTCATCCATCCCATGAGAGAAGGGCTTATATTACGACGTCCCCGGCTCTAAGATGGCGGGCTACGCCATTGCTTTTCATCCAGAAGAGAGTGACATTCTCGATGTAGCTATTCGCACCATCCTTCAAGGTTCCACTGCATCCACACATTATGTCAATCACGCTGCATACGATCCTATTCGGTTCGCTCCCACGGCTGTGTCAATCGGGACCAAGACGGGATCAAACGGTCTTCAAGAGGCAAGACTGCAACTTGGAATTTGGATAGCGCCTTGGAGTTTCCGTCTACACCAATTGTTGGAGACATGCCCTGTTCGGCAAGATATGCTTGATGACGTGGCTGGCATCCAGAACCCACAAACCCGTATCCCTGTGCATGTTATCATCGTGATAGAGCATAAGTGGAAGCTGCTGTTTACGTGTGATCGTGGTCATGAAATTGTAAGTGTACACTCACAACATACTGGTGTCCCCTCCCACTGCTCTGCCAAAGTGAAGTTGTTCATCTCTAGAATCTGGGCACCTGCGTCAATGAAAACACGTATTTGCATCCCTTGGAGACAGTAGAGGAGACCAAGCTCAGAGGCTCTCCCTAGCTGCGATGTCTGCACATCTTTAGGCAGAATGCAACGGCGGTTTCGTGGATGAAGTAGATATGTTAGAACCTCGGCACTGGTGTGGTGAAGACTTGGCAAGTCTTGTTGCTCAATGTTCAACGGCAGCATCGTTCTGCCCTGAAAGCCATTTCCTTACTATTGAGCTAGGAAACAATTGGGGATATTGCAATTGGAGACACAAAAAAGTATTGATGGTCTTTTTATTGTTGTTGCTGTTCTCCGCAGACTCGCAAGTTGGGTCTAGACTGACTTTCGCTCTTGGTTAGAAAAGGTTTTGCATTGAACTCGCTATAATCTTTGTTAACTGCAGGAGAGCAGCAATGATCTAGTATAAATCTTCGAAGCCTTGCCTATATCTTAGCGTCCACTGTGTCGAAACTTGCTTATGATTGATTGATACCTTATACCCTTTTGCTCGCGAGTTGAGCGTCTGTCTTCCCCGGCTCGCCAGGGCTGTGCATGCCGTAGCCTCCGTTACGAGGGATCTTGGCATCGTGGGATCATCTACACTGGACCCATGTGAATATAATTTCGACGGAATAACAAAGATTTAGTTTATCCATTAGTCTCGTTTCTGGTCTTGGTTAAAAGAGCCTCGGCTACCTTTTCACCTCAGCCCTAAAACGACCTACTGTGCATGTCTAAAAAGAATATCTTCAAGTCGTTTGGGGTTGACGTTCTCTAGTCATGTGGCTCTTGGCCCGGTCCCAAGTGAACGACTTACCGATGA
Source organism: Fusarium continuum (assembly GCA_013184455.1). Classification (NCBI taxonomy): domain Eukaryota; kingdom Fungi; phylum Ascomycota; class Sordariomycetes; order Hypocreales; family Nectriaceae; genus Fusarium; species Fusarium continuum. The sequence continues at coordinate 16,125 of JABCKB010001167.1, forward strand.
TATGTAGATTGCGCAAACCTGTCAGTCAGATGCTATACTGGGCAGCCCAGCTTTTCATCCACCCATTCTTTTAATTGCGGTAAGTGGCACTCATCTATCAACACAAGTCCACCTATTAGTGGCCAGCAATTAACTAACCTTGCTTTGAAGTGTCAACCCTTGGTAGCTTGCTTTCTATACAATCTTGGGCGAATAGCTACGTTGATGCTCATGTTGCCTGTTTGCCAGTAGTTTCCAGTTGATTTATTACTCTATGTATTCCATTTATTGCTTTAAAACCTATTTGTTATAATGTGAAAAACTCAAAGTGGTCTGAGGCTGACCGCATGCTCCCTCCCATATCTCTCTCGTCATGTCCTCCGAGGCATAAACTTCGGGCCATGCTATTCTCGTAAGTGCAGCTTTAGCGACTGACCAATCTTTGATCCCAGAAGCCCGACTCCATTTCCAGATTGCCTCACAGAAATATGCCGTTGCTGATGTGTCAGACCTTTGACCATCTCGTTGACTATCAAGCCTGACGCTGATGGCGCCTAGTATAATCTCCCAGAGCAAAAGCTGATCGCTCATTGATCGACCGTCTCCCATCACCGCGAGATGTTTGTTAAGAGCCTTCTTCAGGATATGATTTACACAATCGCGACTTGTCTTCCCGGATGGTTCACGGAGCCCGAGAACATGGCGAGTATAAATACCCGCGGCACTGTACAGGCCGCACCATGTACTATGCAGCTCCTGATCCCGTGGCCTCTCCGTGAATCCCCTTTTCACCTGTGCCGGTTCATCCTTGGTATAACAAAATGAAGCGATATGAGAGGCTACCTGGTCAACGTGAAGCTGAGATGCTACACAGTTCGTGCATGCCATAGCGAAATTCACTTCGTCCTGGTCGACAGCTGGTTTCGCATGCATCATGTCGAGACTCTTGGTAATGTTTCGTATACTCTCGATGGTGCCTCTCCCGTTGACCCATCCCAGAGTAGCTCCAGACGGCACGGAGTTTGAAAAAAGGGGTATCATTCGAAGGGAATATAGCTTGAGCGGGAGGTTGCAATTCCTCTCTACGTGATTCAAAGGACGCGATAGAGCATCTATCTTTCCAGACGACGCGGTCTGGTACTCCTGTGACCTATGAGCAGAGGAGAATTTTTCCATTACCCTAGTGGCATGACGGGTATATGTGCTAAGTATTCTGACTCTTGATCAGTACGTATCATTCATCGGCTATTCGGCGCATTGTCGTGGTCGAAGACGTACAACAAGAAATATCGTTCAGTGAGCTCTTCGTCTTGCGTATGCTCTTCAATATTCTCAAATTGGTATGGGCTTGGTTGTTCGCGTATTCGTTGTCTTCGCTGATCTAAGAGTACCACCATTCCATCTACATGGGCTTTGGCACTAGCAAGGTTGCCCAGGCAAAGCTGAGATCAAAAGAGAGCAATCAGCATGACAGAACTTTCTCAAGTCTATAGGCATGCAAGACTTTTCCCGTGACATATTTGACTCACTTCAATAAAGCACAGGGTGGCAACGTGTCGGACAATTGACGTAATGAGTTGAGGATGCCCATCAGTGATCCATTCATTGATAGACTGTATTGCCTCAACCTTGTGATGTAGGAAGGTTGACTCGAACGCTTGCATCCCTTTTCCAGTCAACCAGTCGTAGTGCAAGGCAGCAACGAGCATCATGGACCGAAATGCATAAGAGTCGCCAGCGACAAATGAAAGGCTTCCACGATGTCAGAGATAGAACTGGAGAAAACCAAAAGCGCTTATGACGGCCATACCAGTAGACGAACTGCTGTCGAGCGGCTTTATCGAATCCTTCAGCATGCTGATGGACTAACAAGGGGTAAAAGAGAGGTCAATTTTCTGAATCATCATGTTCCGCTTGTATCTAGGGGGTCACTGACAATGGTAAAAGAGCTCTTTTGACTTGTGGGGTAAGCTGATAGAAAGACAATTGAAAGGGTCTGATGTCGTGTCGAAAGCATCGCTCACGATGACTGGACAAGGCAAATCTCGTGGGGGTAGTGTTGGGGGTTCACTTGAAACAAACGTCAATTGCTCCCACGGTCTACGAGCTCTTGCTTGGGCTCTTCTGTCGCGCAAGGTCAGTGTGGGCACGGGGTACTCGCACACACGAAGCTTCCTAGACCGGCGGCAGCCTCCACTTGAGCATAGCTTTGGATTAGTCTCGTCTCCCTATGGTATGGAATCCTTTAGGTTATGTAAGACCTACCATTTTGGCTGCTGCTCGTCACATCGGATGTGACGTTTACGGCATTCTAGACAACCCGTTCGGCTACGAGTGTTTTGTTTCTGGGAAGTCGATATGCTTGCTTGCTCACGTTCGACCATGATGTGTATGGGCTGTTCTATAAGATACTACTACCCAAACATCAGCAATCAAATCTCAGCAGCGTTAAACTTATGAGTTGACGAAAACACAGACAGAATTTGATCGTGACCGTTCACCCGATTGATAAGCGAGACGGGCGGTGGAATGCGGCAGAACGTTCCGCAAGCTCTTTGTAGCTTGACACAAGAGCCAAGACGGACATGACTTACTAAAGCAGCTAAAACCATGAGTTCGAGGTGACTATAGCGGTAAAAATACTCTAGAGAGTTTTGTCTGTATGGTTCCAAGGTTGACGGAGAATAACCCACGGTAATACAGCAAGAAATCCCAGCAGGCGCAATGTTGAGGATACCATAGATTACATCCACTTGAGTACTACACCTAGTCTTATTAAAGATATAAAATAAGATCATTAAACTCCAACGTCATAGTGAAACGGTTGAATATGCCCGCCTCCATGTATAGTACTTGTAGAATGCCTGTGTCAGTTTTACCGTATCGTAATAGCGCGGCTTCACGAAGTTCGGTCTAAAGACTTGGTAAAGGGTCGGGTTTGATCATAGATCATTTACCGGCATGGTGAATCTCTTGCAAGACCCAAAGTCTCCAGATCCACGATTTCGAAACAGAGTGCTAATTGCTGTCCAGGTACGGTAAGTTGCACCTGAGCTTTCTGAGCAGAGTGGACAGTGAGTGATACTGATTCGGATTTGATTGCCCAACCGTCCAGGCCAGAGTGTGACCACCTGGACTTCGTTTATCGTAGCTTTCAAGGGCGCATTGCGAAAGGGGGGAATGTTCCTCAGAGCAAGATATTGGGAGGTGAAAACAAGGAGAAAGAAATAGTGTACAGTACGATTAAGCGAGGCGGGAGGTAGATGAGCGTTTATCAGTCTCCTCGTTACTCTTGCTCCTATTTGATTGACCCTCGTTTACTCCGGCCTCGCGGGACCATCTTTATCCACCACACGCTACCAGTGGTATACTTACTGAGGTGCCAATTAATTTATCATATTTAGTCCCCACGCGACGAATATTGTGTCTTGATTGATAACTGGCTTCATTATCGCTGCATTTCATACGTCAAAGCAGTAATGAAACATACATATCCTAGCCGGCTCATCGGTAGCTACAGTTCTGACCGCGTGCATAGCCATCCACTTAGCCATCACTCCTTGAGCTGCATCTGGTTCAGACGGAATTTGCTCCATCATTGACAGTACCTTGATCGGGGGGTTGTTTTTCTTTTATGAGACTTCGGGGCTGAGAGAGTACCAACCTGATCGCCAAATCAAAGGTGTGCTATTAAGAACATGAGTCCTACAAAGATCCATCGGGAAGTAATAGCCTAGTTTTTTCGTCCTTGTCCCGCCTGTGAGCTACACACCCACCAGGCCCTGGAGCAACGGCTGGTCCAGGGCACTACTGCTTGCTAAATGGAACTGTCGTGATATAGCCACCTGGAGCTAAACTAATATTGAGCGAGGTTGAGAGGAGGAGGAGGGATGATGCAGGAATGAATAGCTCTCTACTCGCTGGCTGCTTTACGTCTCACGCTATAGCGATCTCGAGGTGAACGGTGATTGAAGATTTCTCTCACTTTTTTTACCTCTCAAAATCTCAAAGACTCAAAGTTGAGGCTGATGTTAAGGTTGCAACACCAATATGTCACCAAGTCCCTTTGGGTCATTTAACCGAACTTGGCAATTTGTGCAGTATCACTGCCCCTCTACCCCTGTTCAACTATGAGTACGGTATGTACGGATATATCGCACTAATTAAAGAGTCGGCCGCCTTACTCTACAACAAACGGCGGCTACTAGAAGTGGAGATGTTGACAGCGCAACCACATACCGTGTCCTCTCAGTAAACTCAGACATCCAATGACCCTCAAGTATAAAATTAAACCTCAATCCGATTGGATATCAACTCTGATGGCGTGAACACATTTCGCCTTCCAAGGCTGAGCACAATATCTGATATCCCTGCACTTGGTCACCTTAAGTTCGGGTATTGGAGCCAAAAGGGTTTGGCGTCAAATTGCAAGAGCCATCTCCACACTTGTAGAAAATCTTGGGAGTTTTACGGACTCAATGAGCTACTCCTGCGTTTAGATGAATGTTGGAGTGCATATCTCCTGGGTGAGGATCCTCGGTGCGTCTCTTCTTCTCACCTCAAGTTCTGAGAGGAAGTAGTCTCGCTTTGGAAGTCGGACTTATGATCTGATTGTCCTTGCGTCAAATTTTATAGTCTAGGTCTTTGGCTACCTCAGAGTACCTTAGCCGCTAGGGCTGAACGCCGAGTGCTTGGCATGTCTGATTCTCAACTGTTGAGATCTACTTCCCCACCCAAGACAGTGCTCTACTGTGACCTGAACGTCTGATTTGTCTGTTGAGGCCCCATCTCCATCGGTGATGACTTCGCAAACGCGTTTAGCAAGCTCTTTTGGCCTCGCGTGATCATAGAGCTTCACAGCAAAGAGCGATGATATGATTCTGCAGTTTGTGTTCACCAGAAATGTTATAAGCATCTTGGGCATGTCGTGCCGTTATATATATCGATTTATCAGCTTGCGCCAGGCTCTTGGAAAAGATCATTCAGTATTTTATTTTTATTTACGCGACAATTAAGATACATCAAAGAACAGAGTAATTATATGATCTGGTTCACATGATAATAATGCAACCACCGTCTGTATCGTCACTCCCGAGGCAACCACAACAGTCGTTGCATTCACAACAGTCGTTGCACTCGCAACAGTCGTTGCACTCACAGCAGCAGTCGTTGCATTCACAACAATCACTGTCATCACCTCCGTTTGCCGGCGAGTAGCCACCGTTGGCGCCCAGACCAAACCTTCCGGGATAGTTGTCATCTCCTTCAGGCCCCACCAGGCCATTTCCCTCATTGCCATTGTCCTCGAAGTTAGTGTAGGCGTTCGAGCCATTGCCGTAATTCGGATCCTCTGTGTAATCGCTTCCATCGTATCTATAGATATAGTCGTTTGGCTCCTCGTCATTATCACTGGCTGCCTGATCATTGTAGAGATAATATGCAGTACCACCGAGCGCTGCCCCGGTCGCTGCGCCTCCCGCCGCGGCTTTCATATTGGGATGATGGCTTGTGTCGTGGCCCAGGTGGGAGCCATTGGGACTACCAGCATGAGAGCTTTGAGCATGATGATGTACTGGTCGTGATGTATGGCCGTGGGGGTGGCCGTGGGGGTGGACGTGGGCTACTTGAGCAGGTCTTTGAGCATGAGCATGCATGTGCACCGGTTGATGCGTCCGCTTCGGTTTGGTCATGTGCATTCCGTGATTACTGGCAGGCTGTTTGTGAACGACGGAGGCAGCAGTATGTTGTTGTCCAGGAGTTCGATGGGGCGGCTGGTGCGCCATTTGTCTTTGACCGCCCGGGTGGTGCATCGAATTGTGCTGATGTTGTTGAGGGGCAGAGTGGTATTGGCCTATCGAATGTTGGTTGTGAGGCCTCGTGGTGCCTATTTGCTTCTTGTGCGGCGGACTGTTAAAGACATAAGTCAGTATCAAGCACAAACAGGTGCCCAAGACTAAAGCATAGGCTCAAGCCCTAGCAATAAGATTGTCAAACCTTTTCAGTCGACTTACTTGACCATTGTGGCAGCAACGTTGCTCTGTCTGTACACAAGCTGTGGTGAACGAGGTCTCTGAAAGCTGCACGGACTGTCAAGGCAGTCCTCAGTCCGCTTTACTTGCGTTTGATTCTGAAATTTAAAACTTGAAAGTTAAAAAATAGCACGGCCTGATTTCTTTTTTGAATGCAGGCTGCGGAGTATAATGCTTACTATTGTGCCTCTTGTCTGACATCTTCCAATTTTATCGTCACGCCACCCATCGAGTCTGCAAGCATCTTTTCAGCTTCTACTTTCACTTGCAGGCAATGAACCAATGGCACGTACTTTGCTATTAGCAACCTTGTTTTTTCGCAAGGTGTCCACAGTGGAAATAGGCGGCCGACCGAAAGTCTCCTTCAAGGGTGAAATATTGCGTTCAAAAGTTAGGGTAAATAGCTTAAAAAGTGCTAGCCTCGTCCACGACGTGGAAGACCCCATTTTGACTGGCACGGAGATAATCACGAAAGATAATTGTGCCACACCATAAAAGAATCCCTGCACAACTTCAGTTTCTCTTTCTTTGTCTCATTGGCACGGTCACTTGGCTATAATCATTCATGATACATTGTAGTCTTCTTGGCGTCGGACTCCAGGATGTGGCGGTCTCATATTCAAATTTTGCTTATGATGGGTCCAGCTAACCTACCAGCCTACTTTCGAAAAGACGACTACATTATTGTCTTGAAACATCGCCGATCAGATTGATTCAGTGATTTATCCTTTAATCAAACTCCTAAACAATGCAACAAATCTTCCTACGCTGCTACCCTTTTAGCTCTATACGGGACTTAAGGATTGACTTGTCGAATCTGATATAATGGCCTCAAGTTTCAGTCATGATGTTCATCGAAAACCCTGACTCGGGCGGAGACATCTATGAGTTCCCAAGACTAAACCTTGTCTAGTTGCAGGTATATCACCCCAGCGGCATAAATACGTACCATAGGACAAAGACATGCATACTGTATGGCGTGCTTCGCTTCACTCGACTGGTAAATCATGGTACAACAGATAATTCGGGGGGGAGGGTGCGACTTGACATCGTTTTCCCACTGCCGAACAAAAGTCCCTTTGCTCACGTCTACCTCGATCAAGACCCTCCTGCAAGACGGCCAAACCAGAAGTCACCTTCAATCTGGTAGCTTGCACCTTTGCGATAGCGGATTATAAAAAGGCGGCTTTGCCACCGAGGAAATCTAGTCAAACAAGAAATCAACTGCTCCTCCACACATCTAGATCCTTCATTCTTAACCACCACTAAATTTGATCCTATCCAAAAATGGATCACCTTCCGGCCGACTACTTTGTGACTTCTATTCAGTTTACAAAGCATGTCTATCAAGACCAGTACCCATCCATCGACCCAACGAACCCAAAACTCTCATTAGCGGGTAGAACAGCTATCATCACCGGCGCTAGCAGAGGGATTGGCGCTAAGGTAGCTCTATTTCCTCTTGATATTCCCAACCCTGTCAACCCATAAGACATGTCTGATAGTCTGATTCTGTAGGGTTTTGTCCCAGCCTTTGCCAAAGCTGGAGTGAAAGCACTCATCCTCATCTCGACAGATGAGGAGAAACTCCAGCCCGTTGAAGAGCAAGTCCGTAAGATCAACCCGGCCATCCAGGTCATCCGCATCAGCGCTGATATTGCTGCTCCTGCCTCTGTCGACGCAGCTTTTGCGCGCCTTCTAGCGGCCGGCATCGGGCATGCCGACATCCTCGTCAACAATGCCGGTGTCAATACCGACGGAGGTGTGCTCTTGGCTGACCAGGACCCTCAACGTTGGTGGCAGAACTTCGAGGTCAACGCGCGTGGTACTTTCCTGGTCTCGCGCGCTTTCATCCGCCAGCTGCCAGAGCCAAACAAGACTCCGGCCAAAATTATTACGCTGGTTACTGGCGCGGCTTGGCTCACGTTCCCTAATTTGTCGGGCTATGGCATTTCCAAGCAGGTTGCTTTGAGTGTGAGCCAGCATATCGCCGCAGGATACTCTAATATTTCCGCCGTTGCACTTCATCCAGGTTTGGTTGACACGGATATGCTACTTGATTCATTTCGGAAGTTCACCTTGGAAACACCGGAGCTAGTCGGTGGTCTGGCTGTATGGTTAGCAAGTCCAGACGCCACATTTCTTAGTGGAAGGACTTTAGCTAGCCAGTGGAGTGTGGATGATCTTATGGAACGAAAGGAGGAAATTGTTCAAAATGACTTGCTTAAGCTTGATCTGACGGGAAGCTTCGCAGTGGGGGATAACTAGAGATAACTACACTTATATCTTAGAGCAAGATTTGAGAATTTCTCTCTTTTTTATAACTCTATAGAACACCAGGCTGCATAAGTCAGCCACACTACCTTGCAAGATTACGTCACTCTACGAGTTACTAAATATAGTGAATTTTCTTTATATTATAATTCTTAATTACCTGAAATGTTATAACTATTAATTAGATATAAGTATATCTTAAAATATAGACAGCTTGTTACTATATATTAATAAATTTTTTATTACTTATTTTATATATCCTAGAGATAATATAAGTTATAAGAACTAGCTTTTTAGCTCTTATAATAATAGCTATAAATAATATAGCTAATATATAACTTAAATATTATATTATAATAATTCTATAATTACTTATATTA
>JABCKB010001169.1:0-16914 GCA_013184455.1 Fusarium continuum
GTTTTAGAGGAATTAGGAGGGATAGGGGGAATAGAGTTATAAGGTAATATAAAAGGTTTATAATATACGTCAGTTTTAACACAATATCAAACGGATATCCAGTCACTGTCACAAGTTGTGATACGTAACGCTGGCTGAAATTGCCACAGAGTAACCCAGACGAACAATCAGCTCTTGCATTGCTCCCAGAGACACTCTAACAATTCTGTCTCAGCGCTTTCAGAGTCACTTTCAATCTGGATCACGTCGAACATCTCGGCTGCCATTCTCGCGTTGTAGCAATACGGGGATACCCAAACATGCTGGAAAATCTATTGAACCTACGTCCCCTGAGTCCGGACTGGAGAATCCTGACCCCCGACAGAACGACGGCTAAACCAGACTCTTAATATAGAAGTTATCAGGCGAACTCTGCGGCATATGTGATATACCAGCTTACGTGACGTCCAGTGTATAAGCTTTCCACGACTGTGCCTGATCGTCGTTGGTCAAGTACTCTCCAATAGGCGCTGTGGATGCTAGTTTCCACATACGTCCGACAACCAGGCACATATGCCAAGACAGCCAGGGGACTTGTGACATTCTGCAGGGGGTTGAAGTTTTCGGCTATGGCAGCTCGGGGGTTTTGCCAAGTGCATCCTAGAAATCTATCTCTTATCCCACTCAGACCCGCTTGTAAGTCCGAGCTTCTTCTTTGGTCTAATGATAAATACGAACTGGTGCTAGTTTAACTCTAATCATTTAAGATTTAATTTAGCCTTGGTTAATGGTTTCAAGGGGCAAGAAACGTTGCACGCGAGGGTATTATAAAATGAGTATCGGAACGACCGGGGAGATTATCAATCTTATAAAGAGGTATGATATAGACTCTGCCTTTGCGGAACTTCTTCAGACAGGTCCCTTGTATCGCATCTCCTTCTTCAGTCTTGAACACCAAGATTGAAACCAGTTGAAACCATGCGTTGGACGACTCTCGACATCGTCCTCAGCACCACCGTGCTTGCCGCAGGCGGCAATGCTGCCAATCTTTTTGTGGCAGACCCAAGTGGTAACCTGACAACACTGGCTTTGACCCAGTCTGGAAACGCCTATGATCTCTCCATTGTTTCCGAGACGCTTGATTGCGGGCCCAACCCTTCCTGGCTCACGCTTGACCACCCCAACCGTGTCCTCTACTGCCTCGACCGTGGTGCGTCGTCTTCAACATCAGGCTCCCTAAACTCCTTCTCAATCGACGGAAAGGGAGCTCTCACCCGAGTTGGACGAGTCAATGCACCCTTGAGTGGTGTTGCTGGTGAACTTGTTGTGACACCTAGCGGCGCGCGTGGCTACATCAGTGCTTCTTAGTCGGTGACTCCCGTTCCCAAACAATGTACCAGGTTGGTAGCTAACATTTTGCAGTAACCGAAGTGCCGCAGCTGTCTTTGCTGTCGGTGAGAACGGTGCGCTTCCTGGAACGGATCCTTTGCAACAAATCTTTCCCAACATCAGCCAGACGGGCCCAGTACCCTCTCGGCAAGACGCCAGCTATCTCCACCATGTCATCCTCGACCCTACCGGCAAGTATATCGTCATTCCCGACCTCGGTGGCGATCGATGCCGTGTCTACACCTACGATAATAAGAATGTTGCACCAATTGTCGAGGTGGGCAGCCTGAAAGCCGAGCCCGGCAGTGGACCGCGTCACGGCTTCTTCAGAGTCAACAAAAACGGAGAGACCTTCTTCTTTTTCAACGGTGAAATTGATCAGAAGGTCTACGTTTACCGCGTCAAGTATCAGCGCACTGGACTGGCGTTCACCAAGGTCTTCGAGACCACGTCACTCAAGAAGGTCTTTCCTTCCAACACTGCTCCTACCAGCGGGATTGTGATGAGCGTAAGTAGAGCCTAAAACCTAGTATGACGCGTCAACCACAATACTAACTAATCTTAATGCAGCCCGACCAGCGCTTTCTCGTTGTATCAAACCGTGAAACCTCTTTCCGCGATTCTCCCCAGCTTGGATCTAGCCCTTCTGATACCTTTTCAACATTTGCCATCAGAGAGAATGGTACTCTTAAGCGCGTACAGGAGGCTCCCACCGGCGGTTGGTCGCCTCGTCAATTCACGTTCAACAAAGCCGGAGATAAGATTGCAGTCGGTCATCAAAACAACCGAACTGTAGTCATCTGGAAGAGAGACTTGAAGTCGGGCAAGATCGTCACGGAGGCTGAAGGTGGCAAGCTTGCTGAACTTGCACTGAGTGGCCGTGTATCAGCTACAATTTGGGATGAGTAGATCTCTGGTCATCTAAGCTATCGGCTGTTCTGCAATCGATAGATTACAAGGACAATGACGTCCTACATCACTTAACCTACATACTTGCAGTGTTATACCTGCCCAAGTCTCATCAATTTTTCCTTTGTCCAAAAACAGCCAGCATCCCGGTGTGCAGCACTTTAGTAGTGAATCTTTTTCAAGGTGCTAAGCCATTCTTCCTTACTTTGAGGCTCATCTGATACTATTCCTGTGAATCTTTGACTTGACAAAGGTTGCGTCAGGCATTGAGCGGAGAAAGGCAGGGCCGATACCCATAGTGTCGGGTAATTAATGGTGAAAATAATGACAGTTACATCCAAAACTCAACAACTTTTATCAGTAGAACAGATCATCTCGCGTAAAAAAAAAAAAAGATGAGCAGGCCAAGTAAAAAGTATGATCACGCTGGGGATCGAACCCAGAATCTTCTGATTCGTAGTCAGACGCCTTGCCATTGGGCCACGCGACCGCTGATTGCTGACTAATACTCGAACTGTAAACTCTGAACTAAAATAACATTTCGACTTTCATTCAACTCTTAGCTAATTAGTTTGCCATTTTCAAATACTATCAAACCCTCAGAAATAGCTGGGCAATTCGTGCGGTGTGCGTAATCTGGACGCATTTCGACATGGCCAGGTTAGCCTGGGCACAAAATTTATACACACAACCTCTGCTAATGAAGACTGGCACAGACCCAGTATGGTATCCGTCTAACCAGGTAAAAGAAATTTGCATCATTCCTACCATGTCTTGATTAATCCTTGGATTATCCTCAGGCTCCGCATTGTTCCAATGCACTGGCTTACCCTAGATGTTCTCCAGCCAGTTCCCAAGACGATCGGTGGAGCTCATGGCGTGATTATCGGCCTCTTTGAACATTCAGGCCTCTGGCTTTGATATTACAGTAGGTATCCCATATGTCGATAATGGCTTGTCTCCAGAAGTAACACAGCGCATCGGCTGCGATAACGAAAGCTGGCTGTCTCGCTGGGCTGCATCAGTATGAAGCGTGTCAAATCTCTTGGTTTATGATAGCTTGTCAGTATAATACTTGCGCTCTTTGTTTGCGCTTAGGACCAAAATGTAGCTAACATAAAGCCGATAACGGGCAGAGGAGATTGTGAAAGCAAGGTAAGAAATGACGAAATAGTGAGGATCCGTCCAGATTAGCTAAGCTATGATGGTTGAGTGGTTTTGATTCTGCGGGGAACCAAGCATAAAAGGACGTGGTTTCTAGCATCGACTTCACAACAGTATTCCCATTATAACTTGAAACTCTTGTTAGTTGACGATAATCGCGATGACCACTACACAAGCAAGCGGCAGTAAGCCCCGCGTCATCCTGGGTCTTATGACCTTTGGTCCACCAGGATCCGAGCCGAGTGGCGCTCGCATCACTTCTCTGAAGGACTTCGAAGCCCATCTTGACTACTTTCAGAAAAAGGGTTATAATGAGGTCGACACTGCTCGTGTTTATGTGGAAGGGAAGCAAGAAGCTTTTACCCGGGAGGCAAATTGGAAGCAGCGTGGGTTGAAGCTCGCGACCAAAGTCTACCCAGCGCAACCTGGTGGACACTCGGCCTCCAACCTCAGAAAGACTTTCGAGACATCTTTGAAAGAGCTGGGAACTGATTCGGTTGATATCTTTTACCTTCACGCGCCCGACCGTTCAGTTCCTTTCGCTGAGACCTTGGAGGCTGCCAACGATCTTTTCAAGGAGGGTAAGTTTCGTCAGCTGGGGCTCTCGAACTACGCTGCTTGGGAGGTTGCAGAAATATGGAATATTGCCAATGAACGAGGATACGTCAAGCCTACCGTCTACCAGGCTATGTATAATGCCATCACTCGGGGTATCAACACTGAACTAGTCCCCGCTTGTCGCAAGTATGGCATTGATATCATTATCTATAACCCGGTAAGCACTCTTGACCTTGTTATCCAATACCTTGGAAGCTGATGATGTGTCCAGTTGGCTGGTGGCATTCTATCAGGCCGGTACAAGTCGGCCGACATCCCTAAAGAGGGCCGCTTCTCCAAGGTCAATGACACGCAAGGCGAGCGGTACCGAGAGCGGTTCTTCAAGGATGCTACGTTCAAGGCTCTCGAACACATCGAGCCTGTTGTCCAAAAGCACAACTTGAGTCTTGCTGAAGTTGCCTTTCGGTGGGTCGTCCATCACAGTTCGCTCAAGCTAAATGGGGTGGGTGATGGCGGCAACGATGGTATTTTGGTTGGCGTCAGTAGCTTGAAGCAGCTGGAAGATAACCTGGAGAATGTCGAGAAGGGGCCCTTACCACAGGAGGTGGTGCAGACTCTGGATGAGGCGTGGGTGAATATTACCAAGGCCACTTCCGCCACATACTGGCGATAGTTTACGGAGATACAGCCCTCCCATTACAGATTCGACCAAGACCTAAAGATTCGGAGTGTCTAAAGCCATTGTTGCCTTTAAGATAGTATACCACAGTGAGAACTAGGTCTGTGTGAATTATCGTCCGTGTTAAGTCAACTCTATCTTTCGTCCTAATGCTATGACAGGCCGGATGTCGACGTAGCTAAAGGACTCATCATTGGGGCGATCTTCAACCTAGAGAGTGACATGAGTGAACTGAACAATGTGGCCAAAGGTTGAGAAACTCTGAGAAAGATGTAACATGAGTACCCGTTCACTTGAGATCCCGGACAGATCGGCGAGCACTACGTAAATACCGTCTTCAGGAGCGATTTGAATCAAGTCAAGATCAACGATGCGTGATTTGCATTGATCGAGAGATAGAGCAAGTACCACATAATGAAGGCCTGGTGTTTTTTTTATCAATGGCTCAGTCGGATCTAACTAAATTAGCGTCTAAGTTGTGTGGTATTGATGGTGAGAGAGCCGGAAATCTTGTCCGGATAGCGGAAGTATGAAAGCTCAGTTCCGGATGTGGAGCTTTCTCCGGTACGATACATCCGGGAACTCTGATCTCCGGCCCCATGTTGTAATATTTTCTCCACCAGACATCCCAGAACAAGAAGCCAAATCTTTCGCGAAGCTGATAAAACGGAGCCTCGTTCAGGATTTAATAGATTACAACAGTCTGTTCAACACCAAAATTTCCATCATGGCCGCCCCTGTCAACTTGAGAGATCTCACAATCGACAACATTACTGAGAATGTTCACGCCATCAACTCGCAGTGCAGTAATCTACGGTTGAGATACATATTGGAGCGAGTCGTCGTCCATCTGCATGATCTAGCGAGAGAAACCAGACTCACGACAGATGAATGGATGTCAGCCATCCTTTTTTTGACACAAGTCGGCCAAATCTCCTCAGACGTCAGACAGGTATGATGGGAGCGGACACACTACAGAGACGTTTGGCTTACTTTCTCAGGAATTCATTCTCTTATCTGATGTTTTGGGACTTTCGCTCTTGGTTGATTCAATTGATCACCCAAAACCTGAAGGGAGCACTGATGGCACAGTCTTGGGGCCTTTCCATACTCACGAGGCCGAACACGTTGACAAAGGCAGTCTTATCTCACATGACGCAGACGGCGAACCACTCCTTGTTCTATGTACTCTGAAAGATATAAATGGGTCCCCAATTCCAGGAGCTAAGATTGATGTCTGGGAGACCGACTCGAAAGGGTTCTACGACGTACAGCACGCAGATAGGAAAGGCCCCGATGGAAGAGCAGTATTGACTAGTGACGAGAGGGGGAACTTTTGGTTTAAGGCTATCGTACCAGTGCCATATCCTATCCCTCACGATGGGCCTGTGGGCAAGCTGCTCAAGCTGCTGGGACGCCATCCTTACAGACCGAGTCATATGCACTTCATGTTCCAGAAAGATGGATTCGACCCTCTGATCACGTAAGTACATATCAATCCTCAAAGGGACACCGGTTGCTAACGACTGACGTATATGTTTAGCGCACTTTACATCAAAGATGATCCCTATGAATCCACTGATGCCGTGTTTGGCGTCAAGAATTCTCTTATCGTCCCGATCAAGAAGGTTGAGGATGAGAAAATAGCAGAAGAATATGGCGTCGAGCTAGGCTCTGCTCTACTCACATATGACTTTGTTCTCGTCACAGCTGCAGCTGCAGCAAAGCTTCGTAGGGAGAAGGCTGAAGAAGCAATGGCGGGTATGAGTCGCAAGTTCAGGTTTATCGACGACCTCCCTGTTCCAGACGTTGATTAGACTAATTAATGCCGCTTCTTTAAACGTATATGATAGATTTGTCGCTATAAACTTATATATGATAAGTATTGTAGAATCTAGTCCCCAGAACATAAATTTTCATCAAGTTCCACCAGGTTCAGGGAATCATTGAAATTGAATCAATGTCGAGTTCGTCGCCATATGAACCATTGAACAAAGACATCGAAAATTCTGCATCTAGGGAACCTTTATCAGCTGCCATAAAGTCCTGAAGCAAGTTTGGATCTATCATTGAAGCCAACAATGTGTGGTCTTGTCCAGAAACAGCATGGGACAGCTGGCTTGCAATATTGTTCAAACCGAACTGACCCAAAGATTCGTCACACTCTTGCTGCCGCATGTTACCACTCGGACGACATTGCTGTCGTTGAATACATGCCCGTGCTACCTCCAGCCCCTCTTGTATCAAACTCGCACTTCGTCGAGCTACGATAGCCTCTTCCATTGAGTGAAGAATATCATGTGCTTTGACAACGTCAACGATTAATTCTTCATGTGACACATCAGCGTGACCGAGCATGATGATGTAGAGAACTATCATCCCGGCATATAAAGTATATGTGGAATTATACCACCATGTGCGGAAGTAGTGACGATTGGTATACGCATCGTACATGACCCGAATGGTATCACGAGCCGCATCAAGACATAAGTCAACATGCCTTGACATTTGCGCTTCGTCCCTACTTATCGGTGTTCCGAGGAAAGGCCTATGCAGGAGGATTCTTGCGTTCAGGTATCTCAGGTGCAGAACCAGCTTTTGTTTTGCCGCCCACTCCGGTTCACGAATAGAAACTGAGTTGAAATTAAGGTAGTTTGGTAGCCGAGTTTTCCACTCATTGAGAAGGTCGTCGAGTTCCTTCGCAACAGCCGACTTCTGCAGTAAAGTCAAACCTTTCGAGTCGTAGTACAGTTCTTTGGAGATGCGTCGCAGGATGGCGGCGAAGTTTACCATCTCGTTAACCATAGCCACGCTGCAGTTCTCGAGTTCGGACTCGTTTGGTGCAGTGGAATCTTGACATCGGACATGCGGTAGGTCAATCTGGTAGTTTCGAGGTTTCCCAAGACTATCTCTACGGCCTGCACTGCAGCTCATGTCTATTTCGTGCGAGTAAATGCACCACCAAGTACGTCGTGCAGCTTTGCGCTCTTCGATTGAGTTTGACAGGAATTCTCTTGCAATACCAATGGCTAGTGCGGTACGGACGGCATGCCCACAGTACATGTAGCAAGCATGTGGTTTGAGAGAGTTTTGGCAGTATAGCGACTATTGCAGGATCACGTGTCAGACTTGGACGCCCATGACTGGGAGATGGGTCACATACCATCAGAAGAAGAGTTTGGGCACTCTCCAGTGAGCAAACTTCAAAGATATCTCCAAGAAGAGCCCTAGACTTTCGAAAATATTGCTTTGAAAGTTCCTGGCTTAATAGAGCTAGACTAGAATCTCGGTTCAGGGTTGGGTGTTTCATGCAGAGCATGATGTCTCGCTCAAAGCCTTGGATTATACCACTACCAGCAACAAGTGCTCCAACAGCTACCACAATGTTGTACAAGGCAAGGAAATGCCTTTGGCTCTTATTTCCCTCAAGTGATCCCTGTGCAGACCACACCTGTTCTTCGCATCTCGCGTTGAAGGCAATCGGATCAAGCATGGGGTGAAGATGGTGCAAGTTGTTCAAGAATTGACGGACATACTCTCTTTCAAGTCTTTGCTTCCCAGTCTGATGAGAAAATTCAGGTGTGTTCTGGTTGTTAAGAGCAGAGGGCTCATGCCGAGCTGAACTGTCACGTCTTCCACTTCCTAAACGATCTGTGGTGAAAGACGAGTGTCCTGGAACATCTAGTGGATTAGCTGTTGTAGGTGAGGGCGTTTTTGGCCTCGATGGAGGTTCCAAAGCTTCCTTATCAGAAAGCAAATTGATAATTGAAAGAGGTGTCCGGACAGGAAGACCAGGTCTCGAAACAATCCCTTCAGCATCACCACTGGCAGGAAAGAGATACGATGCTTCATTGTGATTACTGGACGTTGCATGACCAGGTGGAAGATGTTGTTGGGCATACACAAAGAATTGATTAAGGAGCACAAAATTGGATGAAGTGCCATAGAACTCAGTCCCATGGGTGTGCTGGTTGATGTCACCAACGACATCGCCATCGTCTACGCCATGAGCCATAAATTAGCAACCATAATTTTTGCACCCAGGTGAAGAGGCCGAACATGCTTTACCTAAGTGATTTGATCCTGGCGTGTGTCCCAAAGGCCCGCTCCGCTGGAGTGGCTCATCTTGCTCAGGACGAGAAGACGATACATGTGACAAAGGTGAAGATGGATGGTGTTGCGTGCTGCTTGGGACACGAATGTCCCGGTTCCGGCCATTTCGTCTTCGAAGTCCATAAATACACTCGTGGGAGTGTTTGATGCAGTTCCCACAAGGCTGTTGCTGATCACATTTTGCCTTTTTAGCACGGCATCGCTGGCAGGCATGAGATGCGCGTGGTAAATTGCGCCGGCTGGGCAAGGATCCGGAGCGTCCTCTCATGCTTTGTAGAAAGGGTAATATTTCCGGTCTTCCGGCAAGGACTCTGCGGAAGAAGGCTTAAAAAATATGAAGCGGTGAAGTCACCGCATTACCCCGCTTCCGGAGCCTTCGGCAGTTCTGGCTCTATCTGCCGAGCAAAAGATCCGGTCCGGAGCCGGAAGTTCCGGAGATGCAACCGGAAAAGGAAAATGCCGAGAAAAACATCATTCACTGCTTTGTTTCTATTGAATTTTCTCAATTCTTGATTCTATTCCTCATCATACTTTCTGACTGAATTATCTCAACCGGAAAAGGTCGTCTGAGAGAGAGCAAGGCAGAGTCACTAGCCCAACATCATGCCCGTCTTTCAAGAAACCTCTACCGCCGCAAGGAACCTCAGAATCCTACCATCGCGCGCTCTTCCGCTACCGAGACTTTCACATCGGCCGGATTACACAGCCAACTCCGAGGAAAGCCGTGAGATTGTAGTCATTGGCGTAAGTCGTGCAGTATAACAGCGCAGCCGTGTCCCTGACTCACAATCGTATTTCAGGCGGGGCCAAGCGGTTTATTTCTCACCTTACTACTAGCAAGATACGGTATCACAGAGTCTTCACTCCTTTGTCTAGATTCTAAACCGGGGACGCTAAAGGCAGGTCAAGCAGATGGACTCCAGCCCCGAACTCTCGAGGTGTTTCAGAGCTTGGGAATAGCTAGTGAAATTATCAGCGAGGGATGCCATATGGAAGAAGTTGCCTTCTGGAACCCCGTCAGCACAGCTTTGAACGGAAATGGCGATAGATCCCAGAATGTTAAAGGCATCGAAAGGACTAGCTTCGCACCTGATGTCAATGTACCTGCTCGCTTTCCATTCGAGGTTACCATTCACCAAGGCCGCATTGAACGTGTTCTCGAGGAGAACATCCATCTTTATACAGGCGCCAACACAATTCGAAGGTCGCATCGTTTTCTAGAGTACACCGTCGATGACACCAATTCAGA
This sequence comes from Fusarium continuum, assembly GCA_013184455.1. Taxonomy (NCBI): domain Eukaryota; kingdom Fungi; phylum Ascomycota; class Sordariomycetes; order Hypocreales; family Nectriaceae; genus Fusarium; species Fusarium continuum. Next base: position 10,041 of record JABCKB010001169.1, read on the forward strand.
TTTCCCTATTCAGGTGAACTACGAATATGATCTCCCGGATGGAACAACGCAACAGGGCACTGTTCGAACCAAGTACCTGGTAGGTGCAGACGGCGCACGCTCACGAGTGAGAAAGTGCATGGGCCTTGAGCTCGAAGGAGAGACGAGTGATCATATCTGGGGTGTTTGCGATTTCGTTGCTGACACAAACTTTCCTGATATCCGCAAGCGTTGTGCCGTCCATTCGGATGCAGGCTCGGTCATGATTATTCCTAGGGAGCAGATCTCAACCGGAGAGTATCTTACTCGGCTCTACGTTCAAGTACCTGGTGAAGTTGATGCGAACCAGGATTCTGGAACAGATAAAAAATCGGCCGACAAAAAGAGACGTGGTGCTGTCACCCTCGAGTATATCTTCGAGCAAGCACGGGCAGTCTTTGCGCCATATGATATCAAGATCAAGAAGGGTACCGAGCCAGATTGGTGGGCTGCATACCAAATCGGTCAGCGAATGGCACCCAAATTCTCTGGAAGAACTTCTGATGGGCTGGACAGAGTATTCATCGTTGGAGATGGTAAGGTTCCATTTGCCTTCCTCGGTCTAATAGATACTAATATTGGGAAGCCTGTCATACCCATAGTCCCAAGGCTGGACAGGGTATGAACGTGTCAATGATGGACTCGTACAACTTGGCGTGGAAGCTCGCTCATAGCCTTTACGGATTGACCCCTCAAAATCCCGCAGGTTCGGTGGATGCTGTTCTCGAGACCTTTGATCAAGAGCGTGTGGACGTAGCTCGCCAGCTCATCGAGTTTGACGCTCAGTTTTCGCACATGTTTTCTGGCCGGATTGGTTCAGCAGATGCCGAGACGTCAGGTCTGACCCACGAAGAGTTCCTTCGAGTCTTCAGCGAAGGAAGTGGTTTTACCAGTGGCTGTGGACTGCAATACAAGCCTAATAGACTGATAAGAACAGCAAAGGAGACTTTGCCCAGCAGCTTTCTTCAAGGCGACCCGCTCCGTGGCGCGTTGACACCTGGCAGGCGACTTCTTGATGCTGAGGTGAAGCGTTACGCCGATGCTACGACTCGTCACATCCAGGACGGTATGCGAAGAATACTTAGCCTTGAACAAACTTTATGTGTACTAACTTGACTAATAGAACTACCACCAACCGGTCGCTACTATGTCCTTATATTTGCAAGCGACGATTTACTCGAAAGATCCGGAATTTCTCAATCTGCATTGTTGTCCTCGGTCGAAATTATGAAGAAATTTCCGAAAGATACTATTCACCTTGCGATGATTCATCCACTTGAAATCCGATTCGAATGGACCGATTTACCTTCAGCTGTTAAGTCACTTGCTGAGATGCGAGTATATGGATTGGCGAAAAAGGAAGATGCATATGATATTTATGGCGTATCTAAGGATGATGGAGTTGTCGCTGTTGTTAGACCTGACGGCTACGTTGGTATGCTAGCACCTTTGTTAAACACAAGTGCTGTCGAAGACTATTTTCGTGGCTGCTTGGTTAGTGTTTGAGTTGAAAGATCTGGTCTCCTTCGCAGTAGATAGCAGTATCGACTCGATATTTCACTCCTCCCGCATTTGCGACAGGTACAAGTGACTACCATTCTTTGCCACGAGGACACCAACCACAGCGATGTAAGTAACGATGACAATCAGCAATGTCATTCTACAAACTTTCTTGGTAATAGCAAAGATAATAGTGCGTCGGTATAATTCCCTCAGAGCATCCTCGGCTGCTGTAGGAGCATCGAGTGATGCGAGGGCTAACCATCATCTGAATACTTGTCTCTCGGCTTTTAAGACCTTGTTAGTCAACTCAACACATTTCATTTCAGTTACAATACACCATTTCTGAACTTGAGACCTTATTTTATCTCTGAAATCATTACTTGATGTTCAGAAACGGCTTCTGCTCAGAGTGTCACATGTTGCGTGGAACTGCCAACGAGCCGCCAAACATATTACGGGATCGAGCAAAACTCATTTGAGGGCCAGTGGGTTGTCTTATCCAACACCCTTGGTGCAGATCTCACGCTCCTTAAGCCAGTTGACTAACGACTCGCTTCGCAGGTTGAAATGGATGCGATGGTAGATGGTGTGGATGAATTACTGCGTATCTTGTAGATCGACAACATTCGTGCCTGGATTGTCGTATCTCTTAGTACTACCTATAGGATTTATCTAACATGCTGTCGTCCTAGATTGATAGATCAATTGGTAAATTGCGGAGGAGGGAGGGTTGGGTTGGCTGGCATCAAAGAAAGAAGGCTCTAGGAGATTTTACACAACCCAAGACTTCATACTGCGTGATAAAGTTAATGAATACATAAAAAAGAGTAAGCTTTGTGTGAAAAAACCTGTGAAAAAAGGTTCTCTTTGAAATATACCAGGCATAATATCTTAATGTTCGGAGAAAGTACCAATCTCATTTATATGTGTAACCCTGATTTATCACGAAGTGTGAGCATGGCTCTGAGATCAAATCAAGTTGGCATACTGCGGCTTTCCAACTGCGTCTCCCCTGGTTCTCGGTGTTGTGACACCTCAGCATTCCTATCACCCTTCTATTAAGCCCAACTGTAATTATGTCAAATATCTGGCACGTCCTATGAACTTCAACTATAAAGCTCTATTCGTTACTCATGTTTATACTGGACCTATTCTCTCCTCGTCTTCACTTCATTAGCGTTATATTTATGCACTAAATTAGCTGCGGCACATGCTTAGTAGGTCACTTAGAAACATATCTTAACCCTCATGTTTACTTTGGCCGGTTCGGAGGGAACTATTGCCTGCCTCAGACTTACCAAGCGCTTGAAAACTAGGCTGTCAAGTATTCAAAGCTTCGCCAGTCGCCAGCATTCTATTAAAGCCTCGGCAAAGTGCGCATCGGACTGCAATGGACGCCCCCCATACCTATACGTCTATCTACAAAACATCTCGGGAGAGCTCGGAGGTGTTCTAGTCTACGTCAAATGGGAAGATCTGGACCACATGGGCGCACGTAAGACCAATAACTGCATCGGCTTCGCACTGCTCGCCAAGGCCATGGGTAAAACAGAAGCAGGCGAACACGGCGTTGCTCCCGCAACTGCAGCAGCCTCCTTTAATCCGGAATGCAAGATTTATATTGGTGCAGGTGACACTGAGAAACAGAAATCCATCGTTTACTGTATGCAATTTCTTGGCGTACGCGTTGTACTAGCAACTTCAGACCAGTCTGCGTTGCAAGAGACCAGTGACTCAGCCCTCAACGCTTACGTCGAGCAACAGGCACATGGTTTGAGTGCGATTGGTTCTGTACTCATGTCTATCATAGCTATCAGCAATGACGAGGTCACTCGCATATATTCCGCGAAGCAAAAAGCCAAGGGGTTATCATTGCTCTGAAGAGTGCACATGGCTTGTGGTTTGCTTTACGTTTGTCTGTGCAGCGTCCTTCGTTTCAATGGATCCTAGTCAATCTGTTGGGACATGGAAGCACAAGCAGGCATTCATTGAGTCACTCACTCTTGAAGTTGTTGTTCCCTCCCAACCTCCGCTATTCATTATTTACGCTAAGTGTCTGGCGTCAATCTTTCAAGGCAGGTCTCCGATGTTTCACCAGATATCATCTGCGTAGATTTGACTGACAGCAAGACCAGTTCCTTCTCCATGCTCGGTCGGTTCGGAAACCGCCAGGGCTGAGACAGCCGGAATATTAAAGCCCAGCCGAGCAAGACTAGGGTTGTTCGGCATTTCGACAGCTTCCTCTGTTGTAAAAAACTGTCAAAGTGCCGATAAGATATGGAGCATCTCGTCTACACTTTTAGCTTAAACCTTCACAGCTTTAAGCTTTCGGCAGTAACTCTTTGTAGTATAGCAGTGTCAGTGAAAGATTTTGTAGAGCCAAGTACAGATGATTAAACAGGACGTCGTTCGAGACACCTTGCGTGTCAGAATAATTTGATCCTGGTCACCTGAGGTATGCAATCCAGCCACTATTTGTAAAAGCTAAATTTAAGCTTGTTTATACCAAGAGTGACAGCGGAACTGTTCAAGTGTACAAAGGCATCGGGTTTGATGACAATATCTTTACTAAAATCTACGAGGTTGTGGACTCGACAGTATTTATTGAAGCCGAGATCCGCGAACAACATGGTCCCATTCATTGGTAGGATGTCCAACTCTAAAAACCAGGTCGTTCCTCAGGGTATGTGCATTATTCCCCATTAATATCCATTGGTAACTTTGATTACACAACTCTCGACCCTCGTGGCGCGATCATCTGCAATCGGCTGGACAGTCATTTCTCTAAGGTACAGCAAAGCCAGGTGCCTGTTCCTGTTGGTGCTTCTGTCTCACCTTCCATAGCAGGCAAATTAGGAGATTTTCTCGCTGTTGACCTGGTCATTCGCCATAGTCATGGAGAGCATAACACAACAGAGTTCAAAGCACGTCACAAAGACACTTTTCACCCTGCACCAACGCGCAAGACACTGGCTTGCCGGGCCAACTGAATTGGATTACATTGCTTGGTGAGATTACGATGATCACTGCGCCCCGCAAATAAGACGGTGAATTGCGGATCAGAACCCTATCAAACGGTGGAATGGCATGGGTCTGAAACTAACTCAGCCACGCCTCTATTCAGAAATCCTTGAGCTGTCAAACTATATATAATGGACCTATTCCGCAGCTAGAATTGGCTCGATTTCTCTAAACATTCTGCCATTCTTTCACCTATTAAGATGTATATTCCCAACGTTGCTCGACAAGCCGTTTCTTTTTTGGCCCTCTTTAGTCCGTGGGACAAGAGCCAGTGGACTGCTTCTGACGATACCGTTCGTGGTGGTATAAGTCATTCGTCTTTGGATGTTATTGAACCAAGAACGCATGAAAACCCATTCTCACATTCGATTGCCAAGTTCCATGGAACCCTGGACTTCGCTACTCTTGGGGGATCTGGTTTCGCTTCACAACGCACCATAGACGGCTGGTCCGGACTCAACCTGACTGGCTATGACCGTCTTTTACTGGAAATTCCATATACGGACGGAAAAACTTACACATTCAATCTCAAAGATGACGTTCAACCCCCGTCGGAAAATGGCGTCGAGCAACCATCAATAAATTGGGCTTATAACTTTCAGCTTCCTGCTACTGAGCACGTGCCAGGAAAAATATCGCTCAGCCAAGTTATCATCAACTTCAAGGACCTCGTGCCGACTCTTAAAGGCACAATACAGAACGATACTGAGCCTCTTGATTTGACTAACATTGTTAGAGCCAGTATTATGATCCGCAGGTAAGTGAAGAGACTTGTATCATTATGCGAGTGACCAACAGAACATAGTTTCCGTACCGAGCAAGAAGGAGACTTTGAGCTGAGAATCAAATCCATCAAGGCATTGCGCCAAGGTTGTGAGCCTCCAAAAATTAGGTCACTCCTGTGAGGACTTGTGCGAATGATGAGGGATATAGTATATCGGTTGAGCAAGGTTATATAAGAGCTTAATTGGTTGTCCAAGTTGGAGGATTTCTTGTACTTGAGAAAGTTATCATCGATACCTTGTCTCAGTTTTTCGATGGAAATCATTGATAGAAAACAAGAACTGGAAGACCTTGACATAACCATTCATATGTCCGATTCCGGGTTTTTCATCGATTTTATCAATGGACATGGAAGATGAATTCAACTCCACAAAGAAAAAAAAAATGAGATCTACCTTTCCTAAGTACCTGTGCAGATACACTCTAGGCCAACACGTACTGCAAATGATTCTGCCTGACGCAAGAGGGATAGGAATTATAACAACCATTATCATCTCGAAGTGATACCTGATAATTGATTCAGAAAATTGGCAGTCAGGGCGAAGAGAGGGATGTTTTCGCTGGATCAGTGTGACAGGTCAATTGATATCTACCTCAGATGTTGTGCTTTCAGGATGAACAGTCCTGATCTACGGAGTATATATATATCTATTGTTTTACTTTATAGATTTACAGCCAGGGTACGAAGGTGGTTCTAGAGACCTTCTAAACGACGGTTGTAAGATAGCCTAGATTACATTCGCCTACTTCTCGCTAACCCGAAAGGCGAGCAATTTCAAATATCGAGGATAAGTAGAAGACTCAAGACGGCTTTTAGCTAAAGCCCCAGAAGAAATCCTGGCCGTTTCCCCCCTTTTTCCCCTCGTGCGGTTAAGGTAAAACAGACCGGGTTAACAAACGTGAGGCCGAAACGTTCTACGGCGTCACATTTAGAATCATTGAACATCTTACTAGAAATTTTGAGGTTACAGAGATGGCATGGAAGCGATGTCCCGACCAATCGGCCAGAATCTACGGAGTACCTGTAGCAATAAACCTTTGGGCTACTCTATTTTTCCGTCAAGGAAAGAAGGTAGGTTAGGTCAGACTGACTCTGACTGGTTGCCGAATGATCGCCATCCGGGTCATGCAACTTCGCCAAGGTTGATCGGGGAAGGTTTCATTGCCGCGGATAATACCGTCGCGTATGAATTAAAACAACAGCACAAGGTTGTGAGTTGTTAAATATATATAGAGAGAGATAGAATGCCGTCAGTTGACACGTCGTAATAGACCCGACCCAAGGCAGGTGAGACTCAAAAACTCCGTCTCTGTCTGCGAAGACACAGCCTTCCTCAGGCAAGCTGGTAGGGCTGGTTTTGAGTAACCAAGTTCCACAAATAAGATTGCGGCCGTATGTGAGAAGGCAACTATGTTAGTTTAGCCTACGCAGACCAAGCATTACTTGGGTAGGGCCTAGAGATCGGCCCCCCGTGCTTTCCTTCCCACCGTAGGTGCCCATGCGTCAAGCACGGGGGGTAAATTAACCAGGAAAAGGGTCACTTAATAG
>JABCKB010001170.1:0-23046 GCA_013184455.1 Fusarium continuum
GTCTTGCTGATGCTCTCTATCCTATCATCCCAGCTTCGAAGCCCAATTCTCAATGTCAGTGCTCTTCTTCTTTTCTGTACGTACTGTACCATCCAGTCCATGATGAACCTGGTCTCGCATCCCCGTCGCCCCCTGAAAGCGCGTCCTCCATTCCCACTGTCACCCTCTCACTCTGTCTTTGCTTGTCGTCTCATCTCTTGGAGACTCAATTTTTTTTTTTCTTTCGCGCGTCTTCTCCCCTTCGATGATTCCGTCTTTCTTTCTACATCCTTTCCATTTTCATCTCTTTTCTCTCACCCCGGCTTCTGGCCCCTCCTTTCGTATATTCCTTCCATTCTCTCACTCGTCACCTTTTTCGTTTCGATACCCATTCCTAGGTACCTTTACCTACCTTTCCTGACCTATCTGAATCATTTTCTGTGTTAATCTCCAACATCTGCGGAGGGGAAAAAGGGTCCCCTACTAATTTTATCTGTACGCCCAACCCAACCTGGCTCATCTGCCGCAGGTGCGCACCTCAGGAAAACTGCCCGACGCCCACCTTCCCCGACTTACACGTCCTGCCCTACCTTGTCTTGTCTTGCGCGCAGCATCTTCAACAAACAACATCGTCATCATTTTTATGCTAATGATTTCGAAAAAAAGGCTGTACATCGAGTTTGTCGCTTTAATTCATTTATTGCCAAACGACCGGAACCTTGGCTTTTGCACGCTCAACTGGGAAATTATCACCGAATACCCAGCTGCTGTCTAGACTATCTCCTGAAAGATCACCGCCCCTTTATTCGAGATACGACTCGACTTGACCCGACGTAACCTTTCCCATTCTCGGCGCATGGAATTTTGCTGCGCCTGCGTTTGAGTCTTACTTCACAATACCTTTTTCTAGCCTTCGCATAATGACAGGCCTTTTCTCTCGCCTCAAGGGCAAGGATGGCAGGTCCAAGAAGAAAGGCGCAAACGATCTCACACAATCGCTACCACCTAAACCACAATGGACAGACGCTTGGGCGCGCACATCTGTTGAACCTGAGGAAGTTCACGAGCTGATTCGATGTTGTACAGAAGAGCTTAAGGCGCGAGGTATGTCGCTTGTTCCATGAAATTCACCACCTGCATCTTTATGTGCACAGCATGCTGATCGCCATGTCCTACTCCAGGTCTCGACCACCCTTTCCTTCTGTTGCCGTACCGTCCGACCTCGGATCCCAGCGCCGTGCGCTCCTTCATTCGCCATTTCTTCGAGTCCCATGCCAACTTGCGAGGTGAACAATTGACCCAGGAGTTGCGCATGACAGAACCCATGGTCAGTCCATTGGAGACAGAGGGGCATAGCAGCCGCTGACTTTGCGATAGGTGGTTTCTGGTGTTGTCAAATGGTGCTGGAGTCGCATTCAAGGGGGTATTGTTGGTTGGGATGCATATGAGCTATTCAAGGTGGGCGAAATTGGTATGTGTTTCTCATGAGGCAACAGTAGCCAACAGCTGGATGACATACTGACTTATCCTTCAGACTCCAACATGGCTCGAGACTCTTTCAAGACTTTCATCCCTATCAGCGTCGAGAATGGTGCCCGTCAACGCATTATCTTCGACTTCTTCGATCTTCTGGCCGCAGTCGCAGCACATGGAAAATCCAACGGGCTGGGTGGACGAAAGCTTTCACGAATGGCTGCGTGGTGGGCATTCGAGCATAAGGACACCAGCAAGGGTTTCGAAGGAGGATACGATTCTTGGCTTCGGTAAGTTCCATCTAAGAATTGCTGTATTTGCGATTGCTCATCTGGAAAATCAGTGCTGCCGATGCGACGAGCCACATGTTCTTCGCATTTTTAAGATCTCTCTCACCCGAACAAAACGTCACTGGTATTACTATGCTGCCCAGATCCCTCCAGAAGCTCCTCCAGGAAACCGAATACCCTCCTCAGCGACCTGCGCTTATGATGTCAACGACTAACAAGGTTGTCATGATCGTTGATACCGTGTCACCAACACCATTTTCACTCCTTCGAAGAGCCAATCACTTTCAGTATCGCGACGAGGATCGCGCATTGCAGGAGTTCTCCGAGTACGACGATCCCGTTCAGGCTTTAACAGACGAGTGTCGCCGAGTTCTCAAGGCTATTTCTAGCGCCAATCAGTCACAAGTATCGAGCTCGAAGCATTCCACAAGCTTGCGCGACGCATCATGGTCACGATTTGAAGATATCGGCTTTTCTTCTACCCTGGATGAGGATGACGAGGATGATGAAAGCGCTTTGACCTACAAGCGAAAGCCGCCTGCTCTGCGAAGAACACCAGCCTCTGGTAATGGACTCGGCAGACCAACAACTCCATCTTGGGCCGACTTCCTTTCTTCGGGATTCGTGGATGAGAACCAAGCTACACGATCGAATCTGCTTCTACCCCCTGACAAAGTCCTACCTCCACTTGAAACCCAGAGGCAGCAAAGTTCCCAATCTCACCGACCAAGGCTTGAGCACGATCACTCCCTCGAGCCTGGTGAGCTTGCCAGCATCACGACATTTTTACTGGACGACTCATTCTGGTGGGTGTGGATGACCAGTCTCGCTCCTGAGGAGACTGCAGAGCGCAAATCAGCTTTTGGACGATGTGCCGTTATCGAAACCAGAATCACGAGTGGTCGTTGGCTGGTCATGGAGGAAATGGTGGCTGGTGCGGCACCTGAGCCTCAGGAAGGTGCGTATATTGCAGAAAAGAAGGGTTTCTTCAGCTGGACGAGGCGTGGAAAAGGTCTTGGTCGACGAAAGTCGGCAGGCAAACAATCAGTCGAAAACGTGGGGCAGAGTACCAGCAAGGCCAGCATTGGCCCCGACACTCATGCTAGGATACAAGCCAAGGCCGCACAGCTTCGTGCTCAGGAGCAACATGGAAAGAAGATGGCTCAACAACCACAGTATCAGCGACGTGGTCGAACCGATGCTGAGCTCATGGCAGAGAAGACTAACAGCGTTCTGACCCTTCAGCCGACACTCATTGGTGAGGCTTCATCAGCATTGAAATGGGTTTCCAAGTACGACAAGGGAACGATTAAGGACTTGTACATGGCCAACAACCATGCGGGTCGTGGAACAGCTGTATCACCAATTCCTTCGGAGAGTATGAATGGCGACGCTACTTCTACCAGAGGCCTACAAGCTCAGGAACAGCCCCCTCAGGTGCCCGTGAAGGATGTGGCATCTCCCATTACCTCTCCTACCTTCTCACCAAGCTCCAATGAGACGGCGAGAAAGCCGCTTCCTCAGCCAGAGCAGCCCGTCGAGGCTCAGCCACCGCCGCCAGTGCCTGAGCCTGTACAGGCACCATCCCCAGTTCCAGCACCAGAGCCAATTCATGAACCTGTCCCAGAGCCTGTCCTTGAGCCAGCTCCTGAATCGGCACGACCCGTCAGCCCTCTTAGCCCTGTGCCGCCTCCTAAGGGCGATGCGCCTCAGGATTTTTCGCGTGAGGACATGGTTTCGCCCACCCCATCCAGCCCTGAGAACAAGAAGAAGAAGAAGAAACTTCAGAAGACCGAAAAGGAGAATCGTGGTTTCCGTAAGCTGTTCCGCAAGAACAGGAGCTCCAAGCTGCCCGATAATGCTGCTGCCGACGTGCATGAATTCCTTCGTCAAAGCCAAGCGACACCAGAGCCGCATGCTCAGAGGCCTCCTACTCCTGCAGAGACCCCCGAGCCTGCAGTTGCTCTTCAACGTGTGCCTGTGCCCGCGCCCGCACAGGTAGATGAGGCTGATATACCAACACCTACACCTGCTGCTGAGTTTGTGACGCCCATGGAGGAACCTGTGCAGCGTATCGATACGCCTCAGAGGAACCACGATATCCCTGAGCCCACCATCGACCAATCTCAAATCCCCCTCGGCGGTAAAGACTCGACTCGCGCTCAGAATGCAGTCCCTCAGTTTAATCAGGGACCTCTCGAAGACCAGCCAGCCTTCGTTCCTGACTCCGACGACGAAGACGACGCAACGCCTCCTCCTATCCCACGATCACCTCGTCACTCTCCTCAAATTGGTGGACCATCACAGCCTGAGGAAAAGCTTAGCCACAGTGCCGGTCCGGGAGTTCAAGACCGATGGGCGCAGATTCGAAAGAAGGCTGCTGAGAGGGCCGCTGCTCGCCCTGATGAGCAACTACGACCAACAAACAGCAATAGCAACAGGACCGGAGATGGTGATGATGACACCAGTGGAGAAGAGAGTAAGTTCCCGTGGCAGTTCCTAAGCCAACGTACCGAGACTGACATGACCTTCAGCTATTGAATCCCGTGTTGCTCGAATCAAGGCTCGTGTGGCCGAGTTGACAAACAACATGGAGGGTACAAACGGTCCTCAGGCCAATGCCCCTCGCCACTAGAGATAACTCATGGCCAAGCAGAAACCTAGTTACCTCGGTATCGAGGTGGAGGTTTCATGCCTTCATCCGCTTGCATGAGTGAAGTTTTGCCCCTACGTGAGCCCTCGCGACGACGTGATACATCTACGAGACACATTTCGCAAGCCTAGCGCACGCTTAATACTTGATCTGTTCTTTTCTTTCCTCGGTCCTCGTTTGATATTTTGTCTTTTTTTCTTCTCCTTTGACACATGATACCACTAGAAGATGCAAGAAGAGAAAAAGCAGTGCGAATCTTGAGAACTACATGAGTAGAACTGGGGGGGTCAAAATGGATTAGGCCTTGCCTTTACGAGTGCCCTGAAATCCTGTATTTATTCATATGCTTATTCAGCCCAATCGATCTCTTAGCAACTCCCCTTGTCCGACGTTTCTTGTAAGTGCTTCTTGCCCAGGGGAATTGTCCGCCTACTATTGCGGTTAGCACGAATGTTGTGACTATTGAACCATAATGTCCTCTATACACGCTGTATCTCACTCGAAGGCCTACTACTTACTTACATACCTAGGTAGAGAGAATATTAGAAGATCCAAGTAAGAACTTAGGTAACAAATCCCAGACCTCTGTGGAATCTCAGATAGTATTTTATAGATCAAGGGAAAATATTTCTATCACATCTTCTAATTTTATAAATACTTAGGCTCAAAATCCACTGTATTTCTCTGGTATAACTTACGAAATAGCCTATTAAGCGAACAGCCGGCAGTTCTGGTCTAACTACCCTAGAGCTCGTTGACGCAACAATGTTCTACCTCAATGACGTTGCATTTTATCTTCATTGTTTTGGGGCAAGTCGAATGTGTGGCTTAGGTATCCGAGGCTATTACTTTCTGGCCACCTCTCGTTGCATGTTGGTTCTCGTGTCAACCCCTGAGATATGCATCTGATCTCATAACCGCCGTTTATTCATGTGATGACGTCGGATAGACGGGCCCCTGTAAATCAACACTAAAAGCCCAGGGCGAAGAGTCAACTTAATAACTAGGTACTTAAGATCCTGTACATTTCCTTTTCATCTTTAATCATTCATTACCCGTCTTGATCCTTTTTGAACCCATCGCACGTGACAGAAGCTGAGCATTCGTCATCCTCAGCGATTACATCAACAACGATCCCCACTTCCACCTTGCACCAAGATACCTACGGAAGGATTGTTCAGGGTTTCAGCTCTGAGCCTGCGAGTCTCAGTTTCATATAACCAACGAGGCTGAGGCTGAGACTGGCGGTTACTCACTGACCGTGTATACCGTATAATTATAGATCAACTTGAGGTTGAGGTTATGACATCTCTTGACATCGCAACGCGGCTCGTACAACAATATCAGCTGTCTTCCATCAAGTGGACCTAATTACTCGACTGCACTTACAGCAACGATTATCGTCATCTCAGGCGACACCATCACCATGGCGCCAACATGCTCAGACCCCCGACAAATCGTCATCACCCTCAACCCCGCTCGTCGTCAGGCTCTCCTCAAACTTGTTGATGAGATCACCTCTTACATGAGTGATCAACTCGAAGCTTCCGACGATGAGCTGGGTCCTGTTCTATCGACCCCACGAGATGAGAGTGGCCCGTCAACACCCGCAGATGAGTCGACACCCAGAAATGAAGACCTCGACAAGCGCGCGCAGCAGCCAAACAAGCCCTCGGCACAAGCCCAGCGCATCCAGAAAGCGGCGATAAAGCACATAAATGAGTGGAAAAGGGAATTCATGCCCAAGCTGGAGGAGATTGTGCGTGTCAAGGATGACCACAAGATCCAGGATGAGAGACGCAAACATCAAGAAGCCGCGCAAAAGAAGCAGCTCGACACGCCCGAGGAGGGTGAGAATCTCATCAACCTTGGAGAGGTCCAGGTCGATAAATCCGAAGACATTGCCTCCCTTCAGGCCTTATATCACCCCATCCCGACACGATTGACGACCATTCCCGCTGCTGATAGACGAGAGGCCATCTCATGTATCCTGCTCCTCCTTCTTTCCACGGGCAAGTATTCCGCCCATACACGAGCTCTTGCGCTTTACCTTGCTTCATCCCTGGAGATTCCCCAAGCTTTCATCATCAAGGAAGAGATAGAAATTGCCAAGACTCTGCTCGAATCCTCCAAAGACCAAGACAAGCAGCAGGAAGTCATGTCTGCCGAGGCCGAAGCAGCCAAGCGTCGAGAAGACAATAAGTTTAGTCGATTTTGGAAAGTCGGACTTGCTTCAGTCGCTGGCGCAGCCGTCATTGGCGTCACTGGTGGTCTGGCTGCACCTCTCGTTGCTGGTGCTGTCGGTGGTATCCTTGGTGGCGTGGGCTTAGGAGGCGTTGCTAGCTTTTTGGGCATCTTCTGGATGAACGGTGCTCTCGTTGGCGCTCTATTCGGCGCTTACGGAGGAAAGATGACGGCAAGTTGACCTTGAGCATGTCCGGCTTGACGTTGGCTAACACCTGCAATAGGGTGAGATGATGGACAAATACGCCAAAGAAGTTGAAGATTTCCGTTTCATACCCCTCAGGGGAGAATGGGGTGAGGTATTCAATGCCGAGCAGGATCAAGCACAAGCGCAAGAACGGCGACTTCGTGTCACCATTGGCATCAATGGCTGGCTTCACAGCGAAGACGATGTCACTAAGCCATGGCGTATCCTCAGCGACGATACCGAGGTATTTGCTCTCCGTTACGAGATGAAGTCTCTCATCGCCCTTGGACATGCACTGAGAACCATGGTCGAATCCTTCGCCTGGAAGAAGCTCAAATTGGAGATTCTCAAACGTACCGTCTTCGCTACTCTTCTTGCAGCCCTTTGGCCTATACAGCTGTTGGCTGCTGCCTCTAATATAGATAATCCTTTCGGCCATGCGCATAACCGATCCCGAAAAGCAGGCCAGCTACTTGCTGATGCTCTCATCAACAAGGTCCAAGGAGAGCGCCCAGTGACACTGATCGGGTATTCTCTCGGTGCTACTGCGATTCATGCTTGCCTGCAATCTCTTGCAGAGAGACATGCCTTTGGACTTATCGACTCCGTCGTAATTATCGGCGCACCGGCCCCTTCAGCACCTCCTCACTGGCGCACGCTCCGCACCGTCGTGTCTGGAAAGATCTTCAACGTCTATTCAGAGAACGACTTGATATTGGGCTTTGTTTACCGTGCTCATAGTCTCTCCATGGGTGTCTCGGGCTTGCAGAACATCCAAGAGGTTCAAGGTATCCAGAACCTTGACTTGAGCGACTCAGTCAGCGGACATCTCCGATATCCCAACCTCATCGGCGAGATCCTCAACAAATGCGGATTTGTTGGCATCAAGGCTACATCAGAGATCGAAAAGGATGAGCTTATTCTGATGAAGGACCGTCATGCTGAAGGCGAGTTGATCGATCTCGAAGGCACCGCCGTGGAGGGACAGAAGAGCCCCCAGTCACCTAGCCAGGAACAGATTGAAAAGGACCTCCACGGTCTCAACATCTCTCCTCCGGCGCTTGCATCACCGTCACAGCCCCCAAGCCAAGAACACCCGCCTCAAGCATATGTATCGGAGAACCCACCACTTCCTCAACGACCTGCCGCTCGAGATAAACAAGAAGCGCCACAGCTCCCTCGACGCCCCGTAGCTAGCGAGGCGCAATCATCGTCGGGAGCTGGTGATGAGGAAGTCACACCACCACTGCCTCGACGTCCTGCTGCAACCCAACAGGAAGACAGACCTACCATTCCTCGTCGACCCGTCGGGGCCGAAAAGGAGATTAACCCTCCGCTACCGAGGCGCCCGGTTGTGTCTTCACATGATTCTCATCAGCAGCAACGGCCTTGGACGCCCGAGTCGAATCTCACAGATGATGAAGAATATGGACATATTACTATGGTGAGCTATGATAGTGACCACAGTGTGAAATGAGTGTAGAGGTCATGAACAGTGCGATTTCTGGTCACGGTGGAATTGATTGCGAATACGACTGCAAATGAGACTCAAGAATAGAATTTAGAGATAGAGTTCTAGGCAGAATAGGTCGATGCGTAACCTTCAATCGAATCCTCCCAGATCTCTTATCCTGTAACTTGGCCATGATGAAATGTCAAATCTACCTGGGTCCCTCCTGGAAAAGCAGGTAACTGGGCGGGTTATAATAAAATCCGCATACGACAACTACTTACCAATGCTACATGGATAGAGATGATACCTAGGTCTTCCCCCCCAGATTCACCCCCGTATCTTCTAAGTATACAAACTTAATAAGTATTTAGAATTGGTATGCGGATCTTATTGCCAGGCACTCCAGGGTTGATAAGGTCCATCCAAGGTACGATAAGCCAGCCCCGCTAAAAAAAAATCCCAAATCGCGGCCCGCGAAACGATCCATTTTCTTCCAATGTCTAACATTTGCTCAGCTCTCTTTAACAAACCCGAGGCCAAGACAACTCCAGGTTGATCGCTAAAGGAGCCAGAACACACACAAAAGATGGACGCACACGCCCTACTTTCCTCCCAAGGATGGCGAGGCACTGGCCATTCCCTCCATAAAACCGACGACTCGATCGGACTCGCGAAACCTCTGCTCTTGAATCGCAAAGATAATACTCAAGGGCTAGGTCAAAAACAACACTTTACCAGTGACCAATGGTGGATGAACGCCTTTGATGAGCAACTGAAGGGCCTCGACACATCAAAGGACGGAAAAGTGACACAGACAATCACCACGGGCAAACTCAACGTTCTTGATAAGAACCTCGGCAAATACTCCGTATACTCGACATTTGTGAGAGGCGGGTTCCTCGAAGGAACAATAGATAGGCTCACGATCAAAGACTCGAGCACAGAGTCATCCGAGACCGAATCCAGCGATCAACAAGAAGCCGACAAGTCTGACAAGGAGATGCCCCGAAAAGAGTCCAAAGAGGAGAAGCGAGCCCGGAAAGAAGAAAAGAGACAGCGCAAGGAGGCACGCGCTGCAAAGAGGGCCGAGAAAGCTACACACCGAGAGCTCAAGTCCAAGTCGAAAAAGTCTTCGAAATCTTCCAAATCATCAGCGGAATCGAGCGATGCAGACGAGGAGAAACGACGGCGACGCGCACGTAAAGAAGAGAAGAGGAGAAAAAGAGCAAAAGAGGCTAGAAAATGAAGCATCACGGAAAACTGGATTTTGACGGCATATACAGCGAAAGCGTGTTCACGGAGTTGAGGTTAATTGGAAAATTTGGATGATACCCCATAGATGTATATTTTACGTCTGTTTTGGAATCTTTCCTGGCTTGTTGGAAAGAAGCCACGGTCTCTGGTCCCAGAAGTCGTCCTTGATAATGTCCATGTGTTCCACCACCACGCGCGCCTTGGTCCGGCTCTTCTTATCCTTCTCCTTCTGTGACTTGGATTGCTGAACCGGCTCCGCCTGGGAGTCGATGGTCTGCATAATGTTGTGAGAGCTCGGGTCGACGAGCTCATACTGTTGAAAGTTAGCGCGGCCTATCAGACGACGTCAAGGGCACCTACGTCACGAAAAATGACACTGCCCTTCTTGAAGATCTCGGGCTCGTTGTTGTAGTTGATGGAGAATCGAGAGAAGAGAATCTCGTTCTTGTCTGACGCCAATGTGCCCTTTGAAAACTGTCAGCATGTTCCAAACTTGAAGGAACAAGCCACTTACGGCGAGAGTTCTCTCAGCCTCCTTGTTGTCAAGACCTCCAAGCTGAATCAAGGACCAGAAGCTTGTGTTGTAGAGATTGTTGATGTGACCTTGAATATTAGTGTGTAAGTCGGCTATATCAGTGGCGGGAACTCACAATCCACTTGTCGCCAGCTCATATAATCGCGAAGATTCTGAACACTAGGGTAGCACACTGCTCGGCCATCGAAGGACGGTAGTGGAGGAGACAAAGGAGTGTCTGGAAAGTAAGTCGACCAGAAGTATACATAATTGGCAGTAAACGTAGAAACGACAGTGCTGACGAGCTTGCTAGATCATTGTAAGTCGATGTAGTAGACTCGAATTAGGGAGACTGCTTTCACCTGGCTCTTCGCTCAAACAAAGTGCATGCCTTGTGAAAAACAAAACTGCAAGAGTGTTAACGAGACGTGGTTCTTAATTTCTCACATTGACGAACCTGTACTCATCACTGACGCCATACGCAATAGTGATTTCTGGCAGATCAGTCACAACCGCTTTGGCAGCAGTATTCATGAGATCCAGGGCTCGGCGGTCATTTGGCTTTTCAAAGCCGTATTTGGCACACATTCTTTACGCTATCAGTTGAGCTCATGTTATCGAGATAAAGCTGATCATACTTTGTGAAGCCTCTTCCATCGACTCGAACCACGATCCACGTATTGGGCAGCAGAGCATCGGTCGTCTCGAAATTACGGACGTACTCGAATCTTGAAAAACATTAGATATATGAACTACGCTATAGATACAGGAGTCATCAAGACTCACTTGGAGTTTGCCATATTTCCGAGTCTCCGTGAGAAGTCTAGTGTCAAAACAACGAACGTCAGCGCAAATACTTGCGCTTTGGTGGTGTCTGGTGTTTGTGAATCAGAGGGGGTTGTAAGGAATTGTTAGTGCAGCCTGGGGCTTGGGCATGGACCCCAGTGGAGAGAGCGCTGGCATCAGCCACATCTTTTACTTGCACACCTGCCGTCGAGAGTTTACCTAGGGTGGGTCAAGCCGTAGCCTTGCAGATCAACGCCCACCTCCAGCAGCACGGCTGAAGCCAATTTCTAGAGTCTCACACAAACACTTCCCTTCATGGAATACGTCGAGCTCATTCAAATCGCTAAACTGACGCTTTGGTGCAAAGCCGCGCCATAATGAATCTGCTACTGTCAGACGATTATCTCCTTCAAGACTACCCCGAAAACATCACAAACACGATCCGTTCGGGACATGCGACTACACTGCGCTTCAATCGCCAGGGCGATTACCTTGCGTCCGGCCGAGTCGATGGAACAGTCGTGGTGTGGGATCTAGAGACTATGGGGGTAGCGAGAAAATTGAGAGGTCACAACAAGAGCATCACGTTTCTGAGCTGGTCAAGATGTGGACAATATCTTCTCACAACCTGCCAAGGATGGAAAGCCATTCTCTGGGACCTTCAAGATGGTAAGCGCTTGCGCGAGGTTCGCTTTCGCGCGCCTGCGTATATGGCTGAGCTTCATCCATGGAATCAGTAAGGACATGGCAATCAACTTACGGAGCTTGACTAACATGTGCCAGCCTTCAGTTTGTTGCAGCTCTCTTTGAAGAGCAGCCTGTACTGGTCGATGTTACTGAGCCCGTTGATGTAAAACACATCCTGCCTTCCGCACCGAAGCGATCAAACACCGACGGCGACGCAGCATTGCGCGAGAAACATGCCAAAGAAGATGCCAAACAAATGACAACCTCCGCGATCTGGAGCACGACCGGAGATCACATCCTTGCTGGAACGAACAAGGGAAAGCTCAACATCATTGATGCGAAGACGTACGAAATTATATATTCCGAGAAGATCTGCTCGGGAGCCATTACTACAATGCGAATGACAGTGTCAGGCCGGGAGCTGCTAGTCAACTCCCAAGACCGAATCATACGAACCTTCCGAGTGCCCAATCTATTAGCCGAGAACCTTGATCTCGATACGCTGCAAGTCCCTTTGGAACACAAATTTCAAGATGTTGTCAACAGGTTATCATGGAATCATGTCACATTCAGCGCAACTGGCGAATACGTGGCAGCCTCGACGTATAACAACCACGAGCTGTACGTCTGGGAGCGCAATCACGGCAGTCTTGTGTGCATGCTCAAAGATCCAAAAGAAGAGCAAGGAGTGATAGAGTGGCATCCCGCTCGTGCGCTCCTAGCTGCATGTGGCCTGGAAACCGGTCGCATATACATATGGTCTGTGGTCAGCCCACAGAAGTGGTCGGCGCTGGCGCCAGACTTTGCTGAAGTGGAGGAGAACGTCGAGTACATCGAGCGGGAGGACGAATTCGATATTTATGCGCAAGAAGAAATTCACCGAAGGCGACTGGATGCGGAGGATGAAGAGGTCGACGTCTTGACGCTCGATCCATCCAAGACTCAAGACGAAGGAGAGAGCTTTCGAATGCCTATTCTGTTCAATCTTGGTGAGAGCGACAGCGAGGATGAGTTCATCGCAGTATCAACTGGTACCATGAGACGTAGGAGTCCTGGGGAGGGTCAGAGCGATTTGGATGAAAAGGTACCTGTCAAGAAAAGCGCAGCTAACAAAAGAGGCCGAAAGCGTTAGGCGATATTTTCTCTAATAAAGGAAATGGGTGGACACGACAAAGAACAAAGTGGCCTTTGTCGCATGCGTCGTAGGAGCTAAAGCTGCATGAGATGGGGATGATTACCTAGCTTAATAAAAGAGTAGTTGTCGTGTTTCCATCCCAACGACGATCTGAAACGAGAAGCGCGATGTTATAAAAACACTCTTTCATGCGGTTCAAAACTGCTTTATCCGTGATTCCACAAGGATTGGATCCATGCTCAGCATGAATGATTGGAAGACGTTTCGCCATTCCTACCTAGGTAGCCTGAGTCACTGCCCCGTGCATCTAACGACAGAGGGCGTGATTGGATCTGATTTCTTGGGGGTATAAGTACAGGTGCTCGAAAGGCTCATTCAAAGAGCGCGACTGGCATGCAAATTACGCTCTAAAAGCGCTTTAGTAAGCACGTGAGAGCGTGCCGCAAAAGTATCTATACCACTCAAGCTAAAAGCCTCAGGCAACACCCAGAGCTCCATGGAGCCCTAAAACGGCTTAGCGCCACACTGCTGCCACCCACTCTCAAGTCCAGAATCTTTCAGGCTTCCCCCGACATTCTCGCTTCAACCACGACAAAACTTTGCCTACAACACAAAGTCATCACAGCGCGCGTCGGGCATCGCGCGCATCCTATCGAAACAGTTCTCCGGCCGATATCGAACGATCGACGACATCGCCTACCGCGATTTTTTCGAGTTTCTGCGACTTACGAGGTGGCGGCGACGGGGGAGACCAGCCTGAGGTTCACCTTGGCCGGTGGCCAGGACAGGCGTTGCCGCTCAGCGCCATCCAGCAATCGCACTTGAGAGAATTTATCATCGATTTCACTGCCTCGCGCTGTTCAATACTCACTTAATCGCTTCTTTCTGCAGTTTCCTTCAACTTTTCCGCGTTTCTTTGCCTCCTGGCGCGTGTTCTGACCTCTACTCTCACTTCTCGCTCCTTTCCACTCCACGTCAGAACAACCACAAATCGCCACCATGGCCAACCTTTATTTCACTCACTCGAGCGCCCCGCTCAAGACGGTGGAAGAGATTCAGTTCGGATTGATGTCCCCCGAGGAGATCAAGAACATGAGTGTCTGCCACATTCTCTACCCCGAAACGATGGAGGAGAACAAGACGAAGCCTCGTGATGGTGGTCTCAATGACCCGCTTCTAGGATCGATCGATCGACAATTCCGCTGCAAGACCTGCACACAAGCTATGGGCGAGTGCCCTGGTCACTTCGGCCACATTGAGCTAGCCAAGCCTGTTTACCATCCTGGATTCATCAAGAAGGTCAAGAAGATTCTGGAGATTGTCTGCCACAATTGCAGCAAAGTGCTAGCCGATTCTGTTCGTCTCACTGTATGACGCTATTTGTCCTTTGTGTGCTAACCTCCTACTCAGAGAGATCCCGAGTTCGTTACAGCCATCAACACTCGAGATCCCAAAGTCCGCTTCAACCGCGTCTGGGAAGTTTGCAAGAAGAAGCGGAGATGTGAAAACGATGAGCCGAAGCAAAAAGACGAGGAATTCGCTCCCGGTCTGAAGACTGGTCCGGTGGAAGGCCACGGCGGTTGCGGTAACATGCAGCCTAATGTTCGACAGGCTGCTCTCCAACTCAAGGCGGCCTTCGAGGTTTCAGTGGATGAAGACGGTCAGAAATCGAAGAAGAAGGAGACCACACCCATTACTCCCGAGATGGCTCACGGCATTCTAAGAAGAATTTCTGAGGATGATCTCGTCAACATGGGTCTCAACTCAGATTACGCCCGCCCCGAATGGATGGTTCTTACTGTCCTTCCTGTGCCACCACCTCCAGTCCGTCCCAGTATTTCCATGGACGGAACTGGAACTGGTATGCGTAACGAAGATGATTTGACCTACAAGCTGGGTGATATCATCCGCGCCAATGGAAACGTCAAGCAAGCCATCCGTGAAGGATCACCTCAACACATAGCTCGAGACTTCGAAGAGCTACTGCAATATCACGTTGCCACCTACATGGACAACGATATTGCTGGCCAACCTCGTGCTCTGCAGAAGAGTGGCCGCCCTGTCAAGGCCATTCGAGCACGTCTAAAGGGCAAAGAGGGTCGTCTTCGAGGTAACTTGATGGGTAAGCGTGTAGACTTTTCTGCACGTACCGTCATTACAGGTGATGCCAACCTTTCGCTCCACGAGGTCGGTGTACCCCGCAGCATTGCCAGGACTCTGACCTACCCGGAGACTGTGACTCCCTACAACATCGGAAAGCTGCACCAGCTTGTCGAGAACGGACCCAACGAACACCCTGGTGCCAAGTACGTCATTCGAGCCGACGGTCAGCGTATCGATTTGCGACATCACCGACGTGCCGGTGCGATCTCTTTGGAATACGGATGGAAGGTTGAGCGTCATTTGATGACGGGCGACTATATCATCTTCAATCGTCAACCCTCCCTGCATAAAGAGTCTATGATGGGCCATCGTGTCCGTGTCATGCCTTACTCTACTTTCCGTCTGAATTTGTCCGTCACTTCTCCTTATAATGCCGATTTCGATGGTGATGAGATGAACCTTCACGTCCCACAGAGCGAAGAGACTCGTGCCGAGGTCAAGGAGCTTTGTCTAGTTCCCCTAAACATTGTCTCTCCTCAAAAGAACGGTCCTCTGATGGGTATCGTCCAGGACTCTCTCGCTGGAGCATACAAACTTTGCCGTCGTGATGTTTTCCTCACAAAGGAGCAGATCATGAATTGCATGCTTTGGGTGCCCAACTGGGATGGTGTCATCCCTCAGCCTGCTATCTACAAGCCCCGTCCTCGTTGGACTGGTAAGCAGCTTATTAGCATGGTTATCCCTAAGGAGGTTAGCCTGTTCAATGGTACAGACAGTGGTGAAAATGCCCCTCTTAAGGATGAGGGTCTTTTGATCCAAGCCGGCCAGTTGATGTACGGTCTTCTCACCAAGAAGAATATCGGTGCTGCTGCTGGTGGTATCGTGCATATCAGCTACAACGAGTTGGGTCCTGAGGGCGCGATGGCTTTCTTGAACGGTGTCCAGCAGGTTGTCACCTATTGGCTTCTGAACAACGGTCACAGCATTGGTATTGGTGACACGATTCCCGATGCAGCGACCATTGCCAAGGTCCAGGTGCATATCGATGAGGAGAAGGCTGAGGTCGCTCGCTTGACAGCGATGGCTACTGCCAACGAGCTTGAGGCCCTGCCTGGTATGAACGTCCGAGCGACATTCGAAAACAAGGTCTCTATGGCTCTCAACCAGGCCCGTGACAAGGCTGGTACCACAACACAGAAAAGTCTGAAAGATTCGAACAACGCTGTCACCATGGCTTCTTCAGGTTCCAAGGGTTCATCCATCAACATTTCACAGATGACTGCGCTTGTCGGTCAGCAGATTGTCGAAGGAAAGCGTATTCCCTTTGGATTCAAGTACCGCACCCTGCCTCATTTCACCAAGGATGATTACTCACCCGAGGCTCGTGGTTTCGTTGAGAACTCTTACCTCCGTGGTCTGACCCCTAGCGAGTTCTTCTTCCATGCCATGGCTGGTAGAGAAGGTCTTATTGATACTGCTGTCAAGACTGCTGAAACAGGTTACATTCAGCGACGATTGGTCAAGGCCCTGGAAGATCTTTCTGCGCGCTACGATGGAACTGTTCGAAACTCTCTTGGCGATATTGTTCAGTTCCTTTACGGCGAGGATGGTCTCGATGCTATGATCATTGAGAAGCAGAAGCTGGGAATTCTCAACATGTCGGATAGTGCATTTGAAAAGAAGTACCGCCTGGATCTTGCCAATCCTCCTGATTGGTTCAAGCACGACTACGAATTTGGTAACGAGTTGACTGGCGACAAGCCTTCTATGAGTCTTCTCGATGCTGAATGGGACAAGTTATCCAAGGACCGTCAACAGGTCCGAGCGATCAACAAGTCAAAGATGAACGAGGAAATGATGCAGCTACCCCTCAACATCACTCGTATCATTGAGTCTGCTAAGCGTGTGTTCAACGTCAAAGCCAACGACCGAAGCAACCTACGGCCCTCGGATGTCATCCCTGCTGTGAGGGACATGCTGGATAACATGAGAATTGTTCGCGGCACTGATCCAATCTCACTGGAAGCTGACTCGAATGCCACCATCCTCTTCAAGGCCTTGTTGCGCTCTCGACTGGCTTTCAAGGAGGTGGTAAAGGAGCACCGGCTGAACAAACTGGCATTCGATCACATTCTAGGCGAGCTTCAGAACAGATGGGATCGTGCCTTTGTCAACCCCGGTGAAATGGTTGGTGTTTTGGCTGCCCAGTCTATTGGTGAACCTGCCACCCAGATGACACTGAACACTTTCCATTTCGCTGGTGTGTCGTCCAAGAACGTCACTCTGGGTGTGCCGCGTCTCAAGGAAATTCTCAACTTGGCCAAGAATATCAAGACCCCCAGCATGGCTGTGTACCTAAACACGCCACTTGCGAGACAAGAACAGGCCAAGAAGCTGCGAAGTATGGTCGAATACACCAACCTTCGCTCTGTGACTTCAGTTACCGAGATTTACTATGACCCTCAGATTACGGAAACAAACATTCCTGAAGATGTGGACATGGTTGAGTCTTATTACATGATCCCTGACGAAAGCGTTGATCCCACCGCAAACCAATCGCGATGGCTTCTGCGTATTACTCTGGATCGACAGAAGCTGCTTGATAAGGAGATCAAGATCGACGACGTTGCTCAGCGCATCAAGGAGGAGTACCCCACTGATCTGGCTGTCATCTTCAGTGACAACAACGCCGATGAGCAGGTTATCCGTATTCGAACTATTCAGACTGGTGATAAGGATGATGACGGTGACGCTCGCATGGAGGACGATGTCATGCTCAAGCGCCTGGAGGCCCATCTTTTGGATACCCTTACTCTTCGTGGTGTTCCTGGCGTCGAGCGTGCTTTCCTGACCAAGGGCACTAGACTCACTGAGGGTCCCGATGGAGCGCTGCTGGCTATCAAGGACGACCCTCGCTGCACACAGTGGTACCTGGATACCAGTGGTTCCGCTCTGCGCGAGGTGCTGGCTGTGGACGGTGTTGATGCGACCCGAACATACACCAACGATCTTTACCAGATTGTTGAGGTCTTTGGTATCGAAGCTGCTCGTTCGGCCCTGGTGAAGGAGTTGACCAACGTGCTGGCCTTTGATGGTTCTTATGTCAATCATCGTCATATTGCGCTGCTTGTCGATGTGATGACCTACAGAGGCTCCATCTCGGCCGTCACTCGACACGGCATTAACCGAGCTGATACTGGTGCTCTGATGCGTTGTTCTTTCGAGGAAACTGTGGAGATTCTGCTTGAAGCTGCAGCCACAGGTGAACTCGATGACTGTCGTGGTATTTCTGAGAACGTCATGCTTGGTCAGATGGCACCAATGGGTACCGGCAACTTTGATGTTCTCCTGGATCCTAAGATGCTGGAGACTGTCATCTCTGACAACTCTCGCATGGGCTTGATGGCGGGTATGCCCACCAAGGGCGGAGAGGCTGAAGGAGCCGCTACCCCTTACGACACCGGTTCTCCCATGGCCGATTCAGGTTACCTCAGCCTCAGCTCTCCTGCTGCAGGTAACTTTTCTCCTATCCAGGGAGCTGGATCGGATACACCCCAGGGCTTCAATACCGAATATGGTGGCGGTAGTGTTGGCTTTGGCGGTGCTCCGATGAGCCCATACAGTCGTGGAGCGGCCAGCCCCTTCAGCATGACTTCACCGACGTCGCCGTTTAGCTATTCACCTTCTTCACCCAATGTCGGCTACTCTCCCACTTCACCTCTCATCGATGGTGGTGGTATGAGCCGGTATGGTCCGACGTCGCCATCTTTCAGCCCGTCGTCACCCTCATTCTCGCCCACATCCCCCATGTTGCGACCAACCAGCCCGGCAAGTCCCAACTACAGCCCGACGTCGCCAAGCTACTCTCCCACTTCTCCGTCGTCTCCTCGACATTACTCGCCGACATCTCCGGCGCAGTTCAACTCTCCTACCTCTCCCAGCTACTCTCCGGCGAGCCCCAACTACAGCCCGGCGTCGCCCAACCTTCATGCGGGCGGTCCCACCTCGCCTTCTTACTCTCCAGCATCCCCTTCGTGGTCTCCGACGTCGCCTGAGGCTTACTCTCCAACGAGCCCAAGCTTCCAGAGGAGCCCTGGTGCGCAGCATTCGCCAACTAGCCCAAGCTACTCGCCCACGTCGCCTGCCTTCTCTCCTCGTACGCCGGGTCCGGGAACGTCTGGAAGTCAATAGTGAGTTTCGCATTGATTAATTCCATGGGAACAACAAGCTAACAGGTGGACAGTTCTCCCAACTCGCCGTCAAACGATTAATACTTCTGATTGAATAATGCATACGTGGCACAGGTTGTCATATCTGTTTTCATGGTTTTGTTTTGTTTTGGTAGGGGCTTTATTTTGAGCATGATAGACCCGCAAAAGAAGTTGGTACGGATTACACAATGAAAACACAAAAACCAAATCAAATTGGGGGTAGGGGCAAAGAGAGGATTCATTTACTTTGAAAGGGCCAAGCAAGGGGCCATCTGATGAAGAGAAAAAAAGAACAAGATTCGGGGCATTCCATTGTAATAGCTGACATTGATTGTACAATAGCGACGGGGTCGGCGAGGAAATGGAGGTGCAATGACATATAGGGATCACGATCCAGATTGGAATCAAGACTGCACTACAGACAGACACATCGCGTCAGCTTTACCAAGCTTGGAATTGATTTGGCTTATTTTGCCCTGATATTCTCTCGGATGTTGCGAGCTGCGGTATGGTGTGTTGGTGATGTGCTGACATACCCATTGGATAATCAAGTCCAACCGCTACCATGAATAGAAAAATGTATAATAAAGCATAATAAAACGAGTTTAATTAGTAGTGGACCATTGGTGTTAACATATAGTGTGATTCAAGACGTTTATGTCAAACATGATCCGCGGCTTGTACTTACTGTAGGTAAACCTGATGATGAGATTCTATCAGAGGTAATTGCATAGCAGGTTGCAAACACGAGGCAACGCAAGCTGAGGGCATTTCCTTATAAGTTTGGTGTTGAATTCTCCAAGTATTAGGTAGTTTAAACAGAGTATAAAACTTGTCTATCTCTAACACGCCTTGTAAGCAGGAGTCGACGGCTTCTAGAAGCTCTGTAGAAAAAGGCCCACTTATTGGTCGTGGGGATAACTTAGCCGCCCCTGGTTATTCAACTCAACTTGCACCTCCACAACATAGCAAAGCCTCAATTGCAGCGACATGTTTCAAACCAAAGCCGGGTCTTTAAAGAGATATGCAAAAGTAAGCTATGGCCACTCAAGCTCTGGGTAATAGAATATCATAAATATTGGCAACAACGTACTCGCCTACTCAACACCAAGATCGAGAGTCGTCATCACAGGTTGACTATCACTGTCATCATGACAACCTCCGAGGTCAACAGTCTCAATCTTCTCGACCTCCCCGTGGATATCCTCAGTATTATTCTCAAAGCACTCGTTACAAGCTCTGCGCCCATTCAGCTCTGCCCTTGCACCCCGTCGCCTATAAATCCACTGCCCATCCTCCTCTCTCACCCAGCGCTGCACACCATCGCCACGCCTCTGCTGTACGCAGGCAACGAATTCTTATTGGACGCAACAGGTCCTCATGCGCAACACATCCGCAGAGAGTTGCAGAGCGCCCCGCCCGGAGCGGACGAGAGGCTCCTGGGCCGAGCCACGCTGCTTTCAACGCCAGATGCGTTACGCAGGATAGCAAGGATGGAAGTGCGGATTGACCGACTCAGAGGCTGGCTAGGAACAGACATTGTGCCTCTGCTGACAGAGCTGGCGGTTCAGGGCAGGATGGACTATCTCACAGTCTGGGTGCGCACACCTGTTGAGCCCAGAACTCCGGTGCATCCCCGCCCCGCCAAGCCGGGAAAAGACCTGGACATGTTTGCCCGGCCGCCGCTGGAGGGCTTGCTAAGGGTTCTGGCGGATCCGTACCTGCTATCGGCACGACTATGGATAGACGCGCAGCATGCGAGGACGTGGTGCCAGTTCCATGCCGGAGGATGCGGAGCGGAGAGTGGAGCCCCGGGGCGGGAGCGGGAGCGGGGACGGGAGCGGCGGATAGAGGTTGACTGGCGTGAGATAGTCCGGGTGGTGGACCCAGAGAGGAAGGAGATTGCCTTGGTTGGGACGGAAAAGAAGTGGTAAAAGCTGTAGACAGATTTGAATATCACAACACCCGATCCAAGTCGATCTTTTCTGCTTTTTGGCGTTTGTGGCACTTTGTTAGTGAGAGCCAAGGGTGTGTGCACTGTATATTTAGAGGTAGGTACGTGGCGGTTGATGGACGGGCAGACGGCACGGAAGCCAGTGGCTTTTGTGTAAGAAAGAGGGTGTACGAGATGGTTGCTCCTATGATGATCGACATGTGAATATTATCGTCGCTGCCAGAATTATTAGAGATCGGGCGTAGGATCAACATGAGCATCTATCCAGTGCTCCGTCTTGGCAAATGTTGTAAAACCGGCCTCGCGCTGTATCTTCCCTAGCCTTCATAAATCCAAGCTCGCAATACTACCATGTACACAAGCACACCCTGTAAAACAAGCCCATTCCTGACCAATCCATTTTAAACATACCTTGATATCGCCGAAGCCTCCAAGCTCGCTCGGAATCCCGAGCAATCACCGCGTCCGCCGACGCAGCTTTTTTTTTGACAGGCGGACAGAGGGAGATCACGCGAGAGGTCGGGGCTGAGGGGATGGACCATCGAGCTTAAGATGAGAGATGACGTATTTCCGTGTCTCATGATTTGTTTTGGAATTGACCTTCTCGCTTCTTTGCCTACGCACGTTGTAAGGTGAACAATATCCGCTTCCCCGCAATTGGTCCAGGCTTTGACTCTGCGTGGAGAGCTTGGGGATTATCAACACCCACCACACCCACACCCTGATGGTGTTTATGGGGATAAAATTGATATATTGTTAGGATATTCGGATTCTCTCTCTCTCTAGTGAGTAATAGATAAATATGTATTGATTCCCATCTCTCTTTATGACATTGACTCTACCGTAGCGCAATAGCAAGTGTCTAGCATAAAAAAGTCAGCGATCCCTCTGCCCCAGCCATCCAGAAGTGTTGTACGTTCTAGAAAAGAGAATAAAAAGGTGGATTGGACAGAGAATTCGGTAGACAAAAATATTCAGCAAACAAAAAAACAAAAAAAGAATATTTATTCCCTGGACGTTCTCGGTCACCTCCCGAAGACTGCTACCCCAAAGCCAAGGGATCTGATCCCGGACAGGACGGACTCGAGACTACCGGGAGCCTGGACAAAGAGATTGTGTAACTCTGATTGGATCGTGTCTAAACAGATCATGGTCTCCTACTGATAGACGATAGAGCAGGTCAGCACGGCCGGCAGCCTCCGGCTATTCGTGGCACGTTCTTTGCTTCAATCTATCCATGCAAGGCAAAGGCAATGCTACGCTATCGACATGCTGTGCACGCACTATCTGACATTTGCACATGATGGGTCTAGATTGCAAAGAAACTGCCGGCAGCAACAAAAGACAATTCAGCAGCTGGCTACTTTTACTGCCATCTCTACCAAATAATTAATACCGATGAGCGTGATAACCAGATGATGTACTCCGTATGTGTGTATGTAAACAGAGACCCGTGCTGTGAATGCGCTAACTGATAGGCCAGCCTTACTAACCGCCCATACCGCTGTTTTGTACTGTACAGCAGTGTTGTGTGTTGTGTTGTACGGTATCAATGCCGACATATGGGATATTTGATCATCGTCATCATTGTAATCACCACAATAGACCAACCCCCCCCTCAGGCTGCAGAATCGACGCTCTTTTCTTTATGCGGAATAGACTGGAATCGTGATTTGCCGCTATCAATCGTGCTGTGCTAGGTACTGCACTGTTGACCAAGAACGAGCCAAGACGCCAAAGAGTGAAGTAAAAAATATAGAGAGGGAATAGAGACAGTAAAGTCCTCCCCTTTAGAAGTTCAAATTCAGTTTCTCCTAATGACCAGAGAAATGAGAAATGCTAGCTGACTACTCCGTAAAAACACCAGAAACCCTCGCTTCACCAGCCCTTTCAAGACTCTTGCTTTCACAGGATCCAGACCAAAGCCGCCCACCTCAATCCTAATCCCGTTTTTTATGTGGTTCATTTCACATCATTTCGTTCCCTTCAACCGAGCTGTAGCTGTAGCTGTAGCGGTAGCTGTAGCGCTGCACCCCTCATCTTATCACAGATTTAGGGGGGGCATTTCTAACTACCTTGGTTTTTTTTCTTTCCCTTTTTTAGCCTTGTTTTTTTTTTTTTTT
>JABCKB010001171.1:0-30678 GCA_013184455.1 Fusarium continuum
CCCCAATACTTATCTTCGGCACCGTCCTCGGCGTCCCCCTCTTCGGTTGGGTCAACCGAGGGCATTGCTCAGAGATGATGGCATCAGTTATTGGTCATCTGCAGGGCTGGGAATTATTAGTTGGTCTTTGCTCGCAGAAGTCGGCATTGTCTGGGGTACTTTGCAACTCGAATGCGTAAATCCCTTTTTCACCTACTAACTACTGCAGCGGGTTCATTCTTCCGCCTTTGGCCACCCCAATCATTCATGAATCCTTACTCTCAATTCCTCTCTTGCAAAGTGTCTGGATAGGCTCTTTGAGGTATTGCCGCTTGTTGTATCTTTAAACAGCCGTTCCGAATTCCTCTGAGATTCCTCTTCCGTCTTCTCTCCGGTCCGATCACGGCGCCGTTTCGGCCGAGGTGTCCCCACATCTTCGGAGCCGGCCGACTGTCAGCGGCCATGAAACCTGAGCTTGAACCTAAACAAGAGCAAGAGGTTGATGATGAAAAGATCGACCTCGAGCGAGATGCGGAATCTCAACGCCCTGCTACCTCTGGCTCCAACTCTAGCAAATCTATACATGATGTTCAAGACACCATTGAACCCATCACGCTGGGCGAGCCCCTGGGCCATATAGACACGAGGCCATCGGTCAAGCGTGCTCAGTCTCGAGCATCTTCTGCGCGGTCGAGGGCGCTTTCTGTTGTTCCTAGATCAAAAAGACGTGGACTGTTTGCAAGATTTACTTTGGTCCCAGAAATTGCGTATCCCCCTGATTACAAGAACTCGACAAAGTGGTGTCTCACAGGTATCATTGCCTTGGCCACAGCCGCTGCGCCTCTGGGCTCAACCATTGTATATCGTAAGTCCCTACTCTCTCTTTACCTGTGAGAAATGCCTGAAACTTACCGGTTAAGCTGCCCTCCCCGTCCTGGCCAAAGAGTTCCACGCCTCCGAGACAATCACCAACCTCTCGGTCGCCCTCTACATGATCTCCATGGCCATCTTCCCCCTTTGGTGGTCCTCCTTCTCCGAAGAGTTTGGCCGTCGCTCCATCTACCTCATCTCCTTCTCTCTCTTCGTCGTCTTCTCCGTCCTCTCAGCCATAAGCAAGAACATCACCATGCTCATCGTCTTCCGCATGTGCGCCGGTGGAGCTTCTGCGAGCGCACACTCTACAGGCGCTGGCTCCATCGCTGACTTATTCGAGATGTTTGAGCGTGGTAGAGCCATGAGCATCTTCTATCTGGGACCCTTGCTGGGGCCTCTGATAGCGCCCATTATCGGTGGTGCGTTGACTCAGGAGATCGGATGGCAGGCGACTATGTGGTTCCTCGCCATCTACGGCCTTGTCGTGCTTCTCATGATCCTCTTCTTCCTCCCCGAGACATTACGGCTCAAGTCTGAAGCTGCGTTGCCAACTGCGGAGACAGAGGAACTCAGTCGAATGCGTACCATAGACTCTGCCAAAGTCAGGACTAAGCGCCTCGCCAAGTCTGCCCGTCATTTTCTCATTGATCCTCTGGGTGTTCTTCTCTACCTGCGATTTCCACCTGTTCTCATCACAGTACTCCTCGCTGCCATTGCCTTTGGCTCTCTCTATGTCGTCAACATTGCCATCCAGCAAAAGTTCTCTCGTGATCCGTACAACTTTGGCCAGCTTTCCATCGGACTCATGTACATCCCTTCTGGGCTGGGTTATGTCGTTGGATCGCTGTTTGGCGGTCGCTGGATCGATAAAATCATGGCCAGAGAGGCGCGCAAGGCTGGTCGCTACGATGAGGATGGGAAGCTGATATATCTTCCCGAGGACCGCATGAGGGAGAACGCTTGGGTAATGACAACTGTTTATCCATTGGCGCTGCTCATGTTTGGTTGGGTGCTCAGATATGGCCTGCATCCTGTGGTCCCATGTCTTGCCCTCTTCTTCTTTGGAGTCTCGTCCATGCTCATCTTTGTAAGATATCACCTTCTTATCCCACCTAAATATTATATATATACACAGCTAACATGTGACGTTTTAGTCTGTCGCAACCACCATGCTCACAGAGTTCATCCGCAAGCGAAGTTCTTCGGGTGTGGCTATCAACAACTTTGTTCGTAATACTCTCAGTTGTATTGGTGCCGTTGTTGCTGCGCCATGGATTGAAGCCATTGACGTCGGTTGGGTCTTTACAATTCTCTGCGTATGCTGTCTAGTAATAAGTTATATCAGCATCGTCTTGCTGAGGAGGAACGCGACAAAATGGAGGAAAACCATGGATAAAGCATTGGGCCAATAGGGGACTCGGAGCTTGAAATTACTACCAGCTTATAAATGCTCATTATAAAGTAACCATCTTAAAATATGCCATCGGATATACAAGAGCGAACGTGATCGTGATTATATGCTTAGAATCGCATCCTTGTCACAACATCCTCCCATCTAACGTTACTTGCTATCTGCAAATAGCTTACCAACAGCATCAAGGCCAATATTACCACCACTAAACACCAGGCCAAGATCCCAGCCGTCTTCTCCGGCCTGTCTCTCCACCATGGATCTGAAATCTTCATCGTACAGCGCCACCGCCAGCGGAACACAGGCACTCGGCTCAACGACCAGCTTGAACCGCTCAAACACCAACTTCATAGCTGCGAGGATCTCATCCTCAGTGACGCTGTACATGCCCGACACCAGGCGCCGCCCGTAAATGACAGACCAGGGTTGCTCGCCCACGGGAGTGCGCAGTCCGTCAGCGACGGTGAGAGACTTGACCGCCGTGATTCGCGAGCCTGATTCATACCCACGCTTGCCATCGTCAGCGCCCTCAAAGGACGGCTCCGAGCCAAAAACACGAATTCCAGTGCCCTCGCAACTAAGAGCGACACCCGAGAGCATGCCACCTCCACCGCACGGCGTCATGATGGCATCCAGGCCAGGCTTCTCCTTCTTGGCTCCCGGCGCCGCATTGTCCCGCCCAGTGACCGGTGCCCGGAATAGCTTCCTCTGGCCGTCAACCACAGCGTCAGCAGTCATCAACTCAGCAACCTGCTGCTGAAATTCCAGGCCCATCGTGCCTTGTCCAAGCATGATGTCTGGATGATCGTAAGGCGGGACAAGGCGAGCTCCTGTCTCGGCAATGACCTTTGCGACCATGGCTTCGCGCTCCGTTGATGTGCTGCCGCTGAAGATAACGCGGGCGCCGTAGCCTTTTGTACCAGCGATCTTCTTGGGGTTGGAGATTTCGGGCATGACGATGTGGGCTTTGATGCCGCTCTCTCGAGCAGCAAGGGCTAGTGCCTGAGCATGGTTTCCTACAGTAAGTAATCAGTTGGTATTGTGAACTCTGGACTCGAACGAGACAGATGAGGCTCTTTACCAGAACTATGTGTCGCAACACCCTTCTCCTTACCACCTCCCTCCAGCCATCCAGGTTCTTGCTTTAGCCTCTCAACTGCGTGAAAGGCACCTCTCGCCTTAAACGCCCCAATACGCTGCATGTTCTCGCATTTGAACCAGAGTCTCAGCACCGGTCGAGCCGGCGTCCGACCAGCATAGCGAGTTCCTTCAAGCTCCTCGGCTGTGCGAGGTGTCGAGGCCAACTCTGTGATAGTTCGGTTGGTCAGAACAGGCGTAAAGTGAATGTATTGGCTGATGAGCTTGTGAGCTTCAATGACTGAGTCACGAGTCAGCGGGGGGGTTGTTGATATGTCAGCCATGATGATGATGGTAAGAATGATAAGGCAGAAAATGGTTAATTTGAAGGTGAAAAGTAGCTGTTTACTTGAAAAGTACAGAGATCAACGCGGATGGAAAGGCCTCTAGGTTCTTAAATCCAGAGAATACCTACTACACACTCCGATTATCGGCTAAACGCTGTTGACTTCCATGCTAAGGTAAGGTAAGGTAAGGTATTTATTCTGGCACTTGATTGAGCCGCCAAGAAGGCAGCACATGTTACATGTCATATTTATTTATATTTAAGGCGCGGGTAGCCAACATAGACTCAAAGGATCACGACAAATACAAGAACACGCAACGTAAAAGACTTAGCTTCACTTGCGGCTTGACGAGATGAGCCAGTATTTAACGTAAAATCAGAAATGGTATTCGTTTTGGCTGCTAGCTAGCCTGATATCAACTTTTGGACCCAACCCAGATCCCCCACCAGAAGCCCAGGAAATTTTTAAAAAAAGTTCATAGTAAAGTACAGAAGTTCATGTTGTTTTCATAAAGTGTCGTTTCCCAGACATCTCCCGCTCACAAATCATCAACGTCAGCATCCGTTATCCGCTTACTTCTGGTTCTCGGGTCGGAGACCGCGGACAGCCTTGCCGGCGCGCCAGATCTCGAGGTCACGGATCTCCTGCATCTCAGCCTCGTACTTCTCACGGTAGTCAGCCTGGCTGTTGTACTCGAGAGATCGCTTGGTCTCGGAGCCATCCTTGACCGAGTCGTAGAGGGAGTTGAAGACGGGCTTCAGGGCATCCTTGAAGCGAGGGCTCCAGTCAATGGCACCACGGCGGGCGGTGGTGGAGCAGGCCTCGTACATCCAGTCCATGCCGTTGGCACCGATGAGAGGGTAGAGGGACTGGGTAGCCTCCTCGACAGTCTCGTTGAAGGCCTCGCTGGGGCTGTGGCCACGCTCACGGAGGACCTCGTACTGAGCGAGGAACATGCCGTGGATACCACCCATGAGGCAGCCACGCTCACCGTAGAGGTCGGAGTAGACCTCCTTCTCGAAAGTGGTCTTGTAGAGGTAGCCAGAGCCGATGGCGACACCAAGGGCGATAGCCTTCTCCTCAGCCTTGCCGGTGACGTCCTGGTAGACGGCGAAAGAGGAGTTGATACCACGGCCCTCACGGAAGAGGGATCGGACGGTTCGGCCAGAGCCCTTGGGGGCGCAGAGGATGACGTCGATGTTGGAGGGAACCTCGACCTTGGTGAGGTCCTTGAAGACGGGAGAGAAACCGTGGGAGAAGTAAAGGGTCTGTGAGGTGTATAAGTTAGCGGCATGTCTCTACTGGGAGTGTGTGGGTGTCATTGCTTACCTTGCCCTCAACAAGCTGGGGCTTGATGGCGGGCCAAGTCTCGGACTGGGCAGCATCGGAGAGAAGGTTCATGACGATGGTACCACGAGAGATGGCCTCGTCGACATCGAACAGGTTCTTGCCGGCAACCCAGCCATCCTGCTCAGCGTCCTTCCAGGACTTGCCGTTCTTTCGGACACCAACAATGACGTTGAGGCCGTTGTCACGGAGGTTGAGACCCTGGCCGTGGCCCTGAGAGCCGTAGCCGATAAGAGCCAGGGTGTCGTTCTTGAAGTACTCAAGCAGCTTCTCTTGGGGCCAGTCGGCACGCTCTGAGATACGAGTCAGCATTACTTGTCCCATTGGTCCAGGAGCTAGAGCTAAAGCTAAGGGCAAAGCTAGACTAGAGCTGACAACTTACCATAGACGTCCTCCTTGTGGCCAGCAAAGTCAATGGTCTTGACACCACGAACCTGCTGCTGAGCAGGGCCAGCAGCAACAGGTCGGGCAACAGCACCAGCACGAACAGCAGCGCGAGCAGCAGCAACAAAAGTTCGCTGCTGGACACGGGGAGCAGCAGCCAGCTGGCGGGCCGGGGCGCGGAGCGCCTTTGAGAAGTTGCGAGAAGCCATTGTGAGGTGAGGATGTGACGGTTTGGGGCGGGGTTGAGAGGAGAGTGTCTAAGAAAAGGATGAAGAGGAAGAAAACTGGCAATGGCAATGGCAATGGCGAGAGTAAAGGTTAAGTAGGTTAAAAGCTGTCGCTAATTTTTTCCTCGTGGGACGTTGGGTCGCTTGGAGGGGTGGGCACCTTGACCGATTTCGGCTTGTACTGTGATGTGGGGCAGGAGGTACTCTGAGCGGCGGGGAATGGGTCCGGGGCTGAAGGTAGAGGCGACTTGGCTGGAAGCGTATCGCAGTGAGGGGAATAGGTATTCTGGACTTCACTTGAACGATCAAGGATCTCTCTCCTTGAGTCACGCTGAATTCGGCCAATTAGCAGCGCGGTGACTTGGTGTAAGCTTCGTGCGGATCGACGTTCGTCAGCAACAGCCGGTTTCATAGCTATTTGACCGCCCAAGAAACTGAGAATTGGGACAGGAGAACGTGCAATAATAATTGGCGTTTCTCAGCTTTCCAGTGTATTCTCAACGCTTTCGGTCGTCTCTATCATACAAATAACCCAGCCTTGACAATCAATTGTGTGGCAAACAAAAAAAATCAACACGCCTTTGCCCGCACCATCTCAAGCTACACATCTCAACCTGGAGCTAAGGCTCGACGGGCTGACGGGGTAACCCACTGGGCCACTGTTGAGAAACAGCGGGGGCCATTCCCCTCCGGAGTCTGCGTAGTCTCCCCGAAACAGCTCCATCTCTAAGCCGCATGTCGTCCGACAAAGAAACATCACGGCCGATTCAGGCACCTCATCCAATGGGACTCTACCGAATTCAACATTATCCCGTGTCCGCACTCGGGGTCCAGGGGCGTTGTCACTTACTCCGGCTACAACGTCAAGTCTAGATTTCGACTTGACTCTTTTAGAAACTCCACTTACTCCGGGTTACGGACTCTTAGTCCATAGATGAGGCTCAAGTTACGGCTTTATACTACGCGTTACAGCTTCTACTCCGCATGCCTTGGCGGGATGGTGCAGCAGACTACTCCCGTGTCTACCTAAGTATATACGACTTCCGTCTCCTCACTTGTGCCGTCAGGGCAACTGGAAGCTCGTGGCTAATAGAGAGCTGCCTGCAGTATAGTCCAACATTGTCACAGACCCATACAACCAGCCAAAGTAGAGAAGCTGATAGACGTAGTAGCTTGAAACCATCAGTTGTCATGAGTCTAGTTATCCAAGCTCTCTTCTGCCCCACTCCTCAGTCGCCATCAAGTCCTCTCCAGTGACGTTCATCATCAAATCATGGATCGCCGTTGGGAGACAAGCAATGCCTGCCTCGGGTCATGAATTCGTAAGACGCCACGCGATGCTCTTTCTTCTCAGATGCCAGTCGCTGTATCAAACAAAAGCCCATTAAATCGTTCTATCGTCTCGAGATCCCAAAGGCCTTTTTGTCTCCTCTCGCAATTCTAGCGTCATTCATCCCTCAAAAGTCTTTGGTATTCGTCTCATTTCCATGCTATTTGAGAACCCTGTCGTAACCCACGCCCTTGACTACTCCTCCTCCCATTGCAGTCCTCACGTTGCGCTTGAATCCCTCCCGGTTGTTTCGCAGGTCCTCAGCTGCCTCCTTGTTGAGCGGATCCGATGCGTTTGGTTCGAGGAAGAGGAACTACCGCCATGTTAGTCACCAACCCATTCGCATTTATGGTCCACTGGTCACGCCTGGACGTTGTAGAAGGCGCTTCTACTCCTGGGTTCCATACCTGTAGACCAACAATCACAGCATTTAAGTTCAACACGGGCTTCCAGTCTTCTCGCAGAATGTTCAGGCACACCTTGCCCTCAAGGTCGATGTTGGGATGGTAGATCTTTTCTCTACACCGGACTTTGGGTGGCTCGTGGGGGAAGTTCTGGTTGATGGTAAAGTCAAAGGTAAAGCGGCTGCCTCGGTACATGCCTTCGTCCGGGTCGATCGTAAGCACAAAGTTGAGGATGTCGTCGGGGTCGGGGAACTCTGTCTTCATCGTCGAGCCAAGAGAGAGCTCTGAAAGATCTGTTGCGAATCGTGTCAGCTTGTCATCTAGAACGCACCGCTAGACATCAGGGTTGGATCGAGGTTATGGACGTACCCTTTTGCACGCGCAACTGAGCTGCGGTCACCTTCTTCTTCTTGCCGCCCGTAGCTTGACCTTCAGCATTCTCCGCCTCCTTCTGCTCCTTTTTCTACACACAAGTGTCATCGTCAAGCTGCGAGTGAACTGTTGACGGGGTACTCACCATCGACCATATCTTCAACATCGTGGACGTGGGGGCCCAAGGTGGGTTGTGTCGTACGCGCTGCCAAGACGAGGACTTTGACGAGAGGACGGAGTTAAACTGCCAAACCCCAGCTCTGGCTAGCAGGTCAGGGTGATGAGAATTGTAGACCAGGAGGCGCTGCAAACGTTTAAGGTATTGGTCGTGAAAGCGTTGGACTGAGCTCAGAGAAGGGTTTAGGCGTGCTTAGTAGAAAGGCGATGATGCTTGATAAGATAGCCCTGCACAGCGTAAGGCAGCCAGCACATCTAAGATCCCTGAACCCCACCGAAGTTTAGGCGGAACATTGGGATGACGCATCCGAGCAGGACAGACAAGTGCAGGACGAAGAGTACACAGAGTATCATATATTTTGATAGCAAAAGCCGCATGCAAATGCTTATACAAATCATGTCATTCGAATGCGTCATAAACCCCCAGGGGCAGATGCCAATCTGAAAAAGACTAAACAGAGAATACATTTGCTCGTTTCCAGGTCCGTCCCCGATTACCTTCGCATCCCATGGTGCCTTTTTGCTAATGTACCTCCATTAAAATACTCAAAACCCAACATACGTTACATGACGGAGGTATCCGATACAAAAATCCATTTGTCTACTGTGACAATTGCCAATACTTTCCTGTGATTGGCCTCTCCAGAAAAAGTGCGAACGTCAAATGCAACGTGCGAACGCGCGCGCCATGTTTATCGTCTCGAGAAACAGCACATAATACCGGTCCTGCCCAGGAACCACAGGAAACCCATAAAGCGAACAATCGAGAGCACGGCAGTAGCGTACAGAAGGAACTGGAAGTAATGCGCCTTTCGGTCTGTGGCGGGTTCCTATGAAATTGTCAGCATTGATAATTAAACTCGGCAGTAATGGAAAACTTACACCCCAGCCAAGGTCATCAAACTTGTCGCTGGTAATGCAGACAATGAGGAGAATGTTTCCGAACAACCAGCTGACAACAAGACCGGTTCGGAAAGACTTGTAGCCATCCTCAACATCAGCCTTCTCGACCTCATCTTCCTCTTTGAAGGGAGCAAGGGCTCGGCGGACGGTCTGCTCAAACTGACTGTCAATATCCTCCTGCTCCTTCTCAACTTCCTCGACAACGACCTCGTTCTTCTCTCCTTTGGTGATATGAGCAGAGGGAAGTGCCTCGGCCTTGTCTGAACCCTTGGTACCCCAAGAAACATCGTGCCAATTGTTGAAGGCGTAAACCATGAGAATGTTGATGTAGGTTGACATGAGAACCAGGTAGTAAGGGAAGGAGTGGAACATATGCCAGGGGTCCAAATACATGAACGAGGCGACAAAGTTCAGACCGTAAATGGTAATGAGGGCGACCAGAATAACACCTCCTGCGCTTGAACCGCCGAAGAAACTGTCGAGGAAAGCGTCGGTTGAGGCGAACGAGATCTGGTCCCCAATGGGTGTGTCAAAGGCACGAACAACCAGGTAAGCTGAAAGAACCAGGATGTAACCCTGGATAAGACCAAAGACCATGAAGGAAGCAATGTACGTGAACTTGGAACCCTTGGGTCTGTTACCCAAAGCCAGAATGAACTGGAGCATGACAAAGGCCAAGTAGAGGTACTGGAGCAGAGCATTGACGACGGGAGTACCAGTGTCACCAAATGGCCAAGCGTGAACGCCGGACGCGGCATTGGGAGTACCCACAAGATCCATGATGACCGATGTGGTAAGCCAGTACGAACCGAGAGAGAACCAAGCGAAGAGGGTATTAAGAGTGGTGTAGATAAGCTGAATGTGGAGGAAGAACATGCGGATGATGTTGTGACCGGACTTGTACATGCGGCCAAAGTGCATCAGCGAGTACAACGTAGCAGCAAATGAACCGTTGAGCCATCGTCGACGTTGACTAATGAATTCAGCTGCACCCTCTGGGACATCAGTTTCACCCTTAGCAGCCTTTATGTAAGATAAGTGCCACTTCTGGCCAGCCTTGGCAACCAGCTCAAAACACAGAATACGATCTTCGGCCAAGAACATGTTCTTCTTGAAAATATTCATGCCGTCAATACCCTTCTTACCAAGCATTTTAGACAGGGTATGGTCACCATGGAAATACTGCTCCAGCGGACGACCCATGATGGCTCGGAATCGGTAAGCGGAGAAGGCACCAGGCAACACGCTGACATAACCGAAAGAAGACTCAAGGGGCTTGTCGAGAATGTTGGAAATCTTGTACTCGAAGTTCTGGACAGCAACGAGTGGGTTGAACAGCTTCTTGCCGCCCTTACCCAACATAGCGTGAATTTCACCGCATGCACCACCAAGATCCTTGTCGTTATAGAACCCCTCCCAAAGAGCGAGGAGAGATCGCGGACTGGGCTTGGTGCCCGCATCAAGCAGGATACACACCTCGGGGTTAAGGATGCGGCCGAATGCGTTGAAGAGCCATCGATGAGAGTTGATCTTCTTGGTGTTCTTTTGCTTCAAACAGAAGATCATCTGGACTGGTGGAAGGTTCTGGGCACCTTCATTTGTGGGTCGGATAAGCTGCTGGTTAGGGGTGACGGAAAGCTGCGT
Source organism: Fusarium continuum (assembly GCA_013184455.1). Classification (NCBI taxonomy): domain Eukaryota; kingdom Fungi; phylum Ascomycota; class Sordariomycetes; order Hypocreales; family Nectriaceae; genus Fusarium; species Fusarium continuum. The sequence goes on from JABCKB010001171.1 coordinate 10,476, forward strand.
GGTGTATTCGAAGATGTGAGCAACAGTCTCCTTGCCGTCGACATCCTTCTTGATGACACCGTCCTGGTAAACACCGACAGTCGCGAGGACATCGAGAGTGTTCTTGTCGGCCTTGTCGATACCATCGAAAACCAAGCAGACAACGATCTTCTGCCAAGCAGGGCCACCCTTGTTCCAAAATGTCGACTTCTTAAGGTTGACAATATCGCGGATGTTCTGCATAGTGTGATGCAAAGTTCGGGCAAGCAAAACCTTGTCTTCGTTATAGTATGTAATAGCAATCAGCAACTCAGTGTGTCGGTTGTACATGCGAGGTCGCAAATCGTAACCGTTCTTGAGTGTGAAATCGTTGGGATCACAGGTGGCAGCGGTGTATCGCATCTTATGGAACTCCTCCGTGCCATTCTCGGCATCCCGATACTGAGGCTGGACAGCATTCTTGATGGCACTAGGCACGGGGTAGTCGATGCTTAGAACTGAACCCTGAACCAGCTTGATCTTTCGGGTTTTTGAACGGCCTAGACCGCCACCCATCTTAGGCTGCTGCTGTCGCTCGACCCAGCTGTCTTCAGGATCGAAGGCGGAGTCGGGGCGAGGGAACGGGGCAGCCGCGTCGAGGTTGCCAAACTGACCGAAGCTACCACCGTCACCATATCCAGTAGGTCCCTGGCCAGGCATGGTGGATGAGGCTCCTGGGGCATAGGACTCAGTGAGACTGTAAGCAGAGACGGGGCGGTCCGGGGGAGTACGAGCGCCAAGTCGATCTTGGTCGTAGCCCGAGTTCAACAGACCGCGGCCCTGCTCTTCGTCGTTCTCCTGAGGGGGGAGATGGTACTGCTGAAGCAAGAATTAGAATTTGTCCTGTGCCAATTGAAGCAACAGACAAAGGATGTGCACTTACGCTGCTGCCAGCAGGCAGGTCTTGCAAGGCGTGTCCTCCATACTCCTGATCACGGCCATTGTACGCCATAATGAATGGTTATGCTCCCGCAGGCGCTCAGCACTGATGGGGCTCTAATCGATACGCGTCAGGTGGTTGTTGAGCGATAACGATGCGATGCGAAATTTGATGTTTTGGTTTTTTTCGAGATGGGAGCTGAAACACGAGCAAAGAGAATGCGAATGGTGGTCACGGGCAGCCACCTCTTGTATAGTAGCTTAGCAACTCTTGGGTTGTACCTTGGCCCCAGCAACAGAGACAAACTTGAGGCGCCAGCCTCAAAAGAATGGTGATAGTTGGAGCAGGGGGAAGAGATAAAGAGGATGAAGTTGGAATTAGGAGGGAAGAAGGATAATGAAGGCAAAGAAGAAGGCCAGCCAGTGAGCGGCAGGGTTCGGTTTTTTTCTTCTTTGAGAAAATGTTTTGATGAAGGCGCAGGGAACGAATCTCGCTTTTGCTCCACGACTGGGCTCACAGCTTCAGAGAGGTAGGAATAGGGGACTGTATCGCGCTAAGCCTGCTGAGCCACTCCACTCCGCCATAGTTTGGGGGGGTGAGGATCCATCCCATCTCTGGCTGCCATCCTTGTCCCACCTAGAGACGAGAATCTGACCGCACTGCACTAGCTTAGGGAATCTTTGACAGCGAATCCCACGACCTCAATGGAAAAACGCATATATCCTTATGCCGGCTGGGCGATAAGACGGTCATCCCGCCAAGGTTTACCAGTTTTCTGCGCATTAAACATGACTATGGCAGACAGACTCGTGAGGCTTGCAGCTGTTAACTATCGGGACTATGCTCTACTGACATGCGTACTGTATGTACGTGTGCTGTACCGTTAGATCAGCTCGTCAGCATTAACCCAACACGTAGGGGCTGAAGACGGCCTGGTCTTCCATCTCACAAAGAGGGCTTAAGCCACCACAATATCCGTACATTACTCACCGTCCTTGCGGCCTCTCTTTTTTCCACTCCGTCTTGTAGCACTCTGTATATATGAATTGATCAAACAGAGTGCCAGGGGATATAGAGACGCTGCCAAGGGGCCCCTGGACAACTTGTATTGTTCCCCATCCATGGCCCATGCTGCGCACAGGAGATACCCAAGCTGAGGATTATCGTATTTGCTGCTCGGACCTACGGCCAACCGCTCTGTGAACTGTGCAACACAGCTCTCTGCGTTTGGTTTCAACACGCATCTAAGCAGCTTCTGTGGGGAGAAAATGCAAACTTCCATAAGCCAAGTTAAATACCGTTCAACTCCCCTTTCCCTCAGACGCCGGCTTGCAGAGGATCGTCATCATCTTTCTCCCGCCACATTCCCTGCGCGCGTTCTACATTGCACGGTACAGATAATGGTCCCTAATTTCCCCCAAAAGTCTAGGCTTCGCAGCTTGGTTCCGTCGGGAACTCGTGGGCCAGTAATAAGCCGGCTTGCCGTCCACCTTGGTTTTTGGAGTACCCGCACCCAGCCCTGTTGGCTTGCGATCCTTTCCTCTCGATCTCAGCCGCTGAGCCTACTGGGACGCTGTGCAAGCGCCCGCTCACCTGTACGAGTTAGGCCATGGTACGAGATACAGCACAGTAGTTTGCGATGTGCTGTCAGCAGTCAGATTTAACCATGTCGTGTATTGCCTCTAATGGTGCTTGGTGCTTGTGCTTGTGCTTGTGCTTGGTGCTGACCGCCAACGCACGAAGAAAGCAAAAATTCAAGCTCCGTCTCTCAAAAGAAGCATGTGTTTGTGTAACTCTGCTGCCCCCTTTCTCCGGGAAGATGACAGTGAGTGGCATTTAGGCGGTTGCTGGGAGGGCCATGGACAAGGCACTTGGCTGAAGCAGCCTACTAGGCTGCTAGGTTAGCTTCTTTGTCCGAAACACAGCCACGGCTGGAACGAGCCGACAGATGAGGGCTGATTGATTAGTAGGGAACAGTAACAATGGGGCGCAGGTAGGTAGCTAGCAGGGTTCCTTTTGCTCAGGATCTGTCAGCTTTCTCTCCGCTCCGAATCTGACCCAATGTGAGATCTTATGGCCCGCCATTCTTACTGCGTCCTGCTGTGGTGAAATATGCAGACAAGGCCACCAAGAGGCGGGCTTTGCAGCACAGTTGCATCTCAGCCGAACCAACCCAACGGCGCCCTGAGTCCTTTGTCCTCACGTCAGCTTGTGATAACAGACAGTCGATTCTCCAGCCCCACCATTAATAAGCCGTGCCGCTGTCGAGCGTAATTCACCCAAACAGGAACGCTATTCACCCGTTGACACCTTGTTGCTCCATAGTTTATTCTTATTCGCGGTTAAGGGCCTATTTATCATGAAACTTGCAAGTGGAAATCTTCCGATGAATCGCCGGCAACGCTCGCCTCGTTCGACCTGCCATCCTGGGAGAGTTACAGATTCGCTGCCCTGACACGGTTTCTCCAGCATTAAAACGCCCGTGGTCCCCGTCTTCGGTTCTTGTTCCGAGACATCGGTCACTCTGAATCATACTGTACATGCAAGGAAACCTAAAGATCGTGTCCTAATCTCGAGATCCCGACAGGTGCTACCCTAAAGAGGCCTACCACCTCCAATGCAAGGGATCACCAGATGTCTGAGTTCATGTGCTGTGGCAGTAACAGAGCGACGTGAACCATTGTCATTGAAATTGACGATCTTAGATGTCTTCTATATGTCACTACAAAGGCTCGTAACAATGTACTATAGCAATGTAGACACCACTGGTAAGTCCAAACTCGACCACTACCCCATAATCACCGAGGATCGACACGACAAGCGCACAAGCCAGGCACAGATCGAATGTCAAGTGTGAAACTTCTAAACCCGGATTTCTGAAAGCACTACAAACCTGACTGGGCCGCGGAGGCAACCGATACGGTGTCGATGGATATGAAAGCATCTTAAAACGGACACCACTCGTAGAGATTGCCTGAAGCAATTTTACTACTACCCAGTAACCTGCGAGCATGCCATAACAGTCCAAATGAAGCAATATGTTTACTCAAGACATATTGCCAGGATGGTATATAATATAATCTAGCCAAGAAAGAAACGAGGTCTACGGTCGGTTTGCATGAATAGGCTATCATGATTCGCCAATGGGTGACGTTTGATAACTGGCAACCAAAATGAGGATCGAAGCCTTGACAATAGCAACCATACACATGTGTTTAATTAGCCTTGTCAAGAACCATCGACAATCAAACAGACCTATTAGACGTCTCGACCGAACTCTAAAAAGTAGCAGCGATGTCGAGGCAATTTTCCCCCCCTCGCATCGGGAGTTTTGTTGTTTCGGATTCAGGGACGCGCGTCTGGGGCAGACAAAGCGGTTTTGTAGAGCCCGCCCAAGTTTGGTATGTAAACTCGTGCCACTGCTGAGACTGCATCGTGGTTGGCTGTACTTGACTTGCAGGACATAGATTTGAAAGGAGGACGGGCCTGTAACTCTAGACTCAGGTAGTGGAGGGTTGCCTCTCGCTATGCATGGATGTTGCCGGAGCATTGCAGATTCAGGGCCTTAATGAAGCCATCAAACACTTTGAACTAGGAAATCCAGCAGCAGTTTATTAATTCTGTATGAGGCCGCTTGTTCGTGCTCACCTGAAGCTGGCTGGCAGTCTGCGATACCTTACCTATGAGCGGGGGGTCTTCCTCGAGCGGTACCTGTATCTCCTCGCTATTCTCTCACCAAAGCCGGTACCTTAGTTGAGACAGTGTCTTGCCAGGATCATCAGGGGCTTTAGACACTGCTGAGTGGGCATCTAGCAGGGATATCGCAAGCCTTTTCATAAGCCAGCGCGCCCCTACAGAGCCACAGTATCAGGGGTAGACATACAGTGCGGGTGTTTAATCTGTTTCGCTATTGCTAAAAGAGGTAGAGTCAATCACCAAACCCCTGTTGTACCGTCTCTTCGTGCTCCAATCGACGTCTCGCGCCTACCAAGTCCCGTCGTGCGTGCGTGCGCGAGTGAGTGAGTGGGAGAGTGTGAGTCTAAGTACGAAGTGTAAGTGTGGGTGAGCCTGCGAGTGACCTCCCACCTCCGGCCACTTCCCGCTCCTGCAGTCGCTTTCGCTCTTTCATCGTTCTTCACAGCCAGACGACCGCATCAATTTCTTCATCGACTGTCAACCATCCGACGTATCGATTTGAGCCGAATCGAACCGAACATAGCAGAGCAGAGTAACGACTTTGCTTTCTCGTGCCCTTTTTGCTTCGAATCAATCGCCTGGTCGATTATGTCTTGTTGCGCCTCCTAACCAGCCTTCTTTTCATCCGAGCTAGCCTCTGAACCTACACTCGTTTCTCACTCACCTCGCTTTTCTCCGGCTCTTACGAACTCGATTTTTTGGATATACAGCAGATTCATCTACTCTTGTCCGTGTACAAGAAGTCGACGACAAATACAATACCTCTTTCTTTTATTATTTATCCTTCCAAGACTTGTCGCAGATCGCGCTACAAGTCGGCCTGTCGCCAAGCATTTGCCGATAATCCACACCAACTTGAGCTTGACTGATCATCCCAAGCGATCGACATTTGCCAACGTTCAGACATCAATATCATCGCAACCTCTTACTAGTCTCTCCTACTCGGACATCACCATGATGGAGAGGTCAGGATACCTCGTCGCCAGAAACCTGGATGAGCTGAGCCATGGTAAGCCAATCAGGCAACCACGACCCTTCGCTACGATGTTAGCAACTAACAACTACCTTTAGCATTCCAGCTTATCCCACGAGGCAAGGACTGTGTGAAATGTGACGATAATGCCCAGCTCGAATGCCCAAAATGCGCAGATGACGAGGTCTGCCAGTTTACCGTTCCTCTAGACTGCACTCAGTGTGCCACGTCCTTCTGCGAGAAGGACGCTGACTCGTCCGACGACGGCGGCGGCGGTGGCCCAAATGTCGGTGCCATTGTTGGTGGTGTTCTCGGTGGTATCGTTGTCATCGCCATCGCTACATACATGATGTGGAGATTCTGTGTCAAGCCGAAGCGATCACAGATTCCCACATCTATATACGTCGAGGACACAGACGCCATACAGAGTGAAAAGGATGCCGCCTCGAGGGGAACCCGACCCCCTTCCACACACACCGTTCATTCAATCGCCTCGACCGTCCTCACGCGAGCATCCAACATCATCCAGATCGCATACATTCCCGGCGTCACCAACCGAGCGACTCCAACATCGCCAAACGTTCTCGTTCCTCCTGTCCCACCGATCCCTATGCACCATGCCGAGGCCAACCGGGGTCAAGGAAACGACGATCAACACTTCTTTGTCCCTGGCGATCTACGAGATTCTACCTACTCGGGACTGTCAGGCTACTCAGACCGAACATCCTACGCTCGTACATCGTATGCACCTCGATCCAGCGTGGCTTCAACAATTTACGGCAAGCAGGCTCAGGTGCTTGCACCTGCGCAGACTGGAATGCGCGCCAAGCCCACCGTTGTCAGTGTCAAGTCCGTTGGCAATAACAGCGGCGAGCCAAATGCGCCGCCAGTTCCGACAATTGACTTTGAGAAATTTGGTGGCGGCCGACCCAAGAGTGGTGCGAGCGCCTTCAGCGTCGGTTCAACGTTTCTCAACAGCGCCAACACTGCTACGCAGGCTCGTGCACAAGTGGTCAAGGTTGGAACGTTGAAGAAGGTCAACATGGGAAGCAAGACCGAGTCAGATACATCCTCGTCGACACTGGGACCATCGCCCCCGACAACACCAAGCGGCAACGTGACTCGAGACTCAAGCATCACCGTCATCGAAGAGTCGCCTTCCCTGGACCAGGGACCCTTCTCTGACCCCCCAGAACGACCGAGCCCGCAGAAGGCGAACAAAGCCCCAAGCCTCGGTGCCGTGATGGAGGACGCAGTAGGCGAGGAAGACAAGCCTCTGGCTCCCCAACGGCGAGACAGCAGTCCTTTTGGGGACCAGCACGCGACGAGGGAGTAATGATGTTATCTCCTTGCTCTTATATATCGAAATTATCTTTATGAATATGTCACGAATCTAGCCGAACGGTAGTCGAGGGACATGTTCCAGAATCTGTCTTTTATTTGTTTTCTTATATTCACTTCATGCCAAGTTTTAGGACAGACAGGTACCGAATTGTCACGGGATATGGCACCCTTTTTTATGTTTACAATCAGGATAGCGGCGAGGGACTTTAGGCATCAACTATGGCGTCTTGGAAAGGAAGCCCCGGTAACGGCTTCGAGGATGCCGGGAGGTTATAAGAGTCTCTGTGTGAATATTGAATAGAGATGATCTGATACGGTTAGTTGTGTTGATGACAAGTGATGTGACCCGTTGATTTCTTTTGCTGTTGATCGAGGTGCCATCAAAAGATACCCTGACTGCGTACGTACGTAAAGATAACCAGTCTTGAGAGTCAAAGTTGAAGAATGTAGGCCGATTGTAACCCCAGAGTGTCAATGTACTTTGTTCTAGGGATCATGATACCGAGGTAAGGGGCCCGGCGCTGGTCGGTTGTGATACTTCTTATCCGCTAAGTTACCCCTCACTCTTCTAGCAGCTATTAGCACAACGATCGCCGTGGTCTAGAGTGTCGATCTTGTGAGGTTATCACCACCACTCGGCCGATAGATAGCGCGATCTTTAATTTCTGACTACCTACCTGGCTATCTTTTCTGTTGCAGCCAGCACATCGACGTCCTGACGCAGCGGAGCGCTAGAGGGAAGATGATGGCTCGTTGCCAACTTTCTTTAGGGTACTCGGGATCCAACGTCTCACTATTCAAGGGCAGCAGCATTTCTTGCCATATGGCGAAACGTGCTAGGAGAGAAGGGAGCGGTTACAGCGTGGGATGGTTTCTAGATTGGCTGTTTCAAATCCATTTAGACAATTTTGATATGTTCCTTTTGGAGTAGATAGCTACCTACTTACTTACTACTATTGAGAATGTGTTCCTGGGCTCGTGAACTACTGTCTCCAAGACCGAGGAGAGCTGATTCCGCGCAAGTCCACCTACCCTGAGGCAATTGCACTTTCGGGGTCAAAGTGGGTTACGGAATAGGCTTTGCGGGTTCATCTGTGACTGACTCTCGATGGATAACATCTAGCCAGCTTGTTGATCATGGCCGTGGCTAAGAGAGTTGCTAGCACTAGGTAGGTATGACAATGCCTTGATTGCTTTGGAACAAACGGTTAATAAGTCTAATGCCACATAATCGAATCTCATCCAACAGTTTGATGAGGACTAAAGATTACGTCTTTTCCCTTGTCTCTCTTTTTCTAGGGCCTTTCTTTGGTTCCACTGTTTCTCTCTTTCTCTCTCTCTCTCTCTCTAAAGCCCTAGTCGCGGGACTTCTTGTCCCCTGTTCCCCGAATGCGTTCGTTGATGGGCTTGTTCCCCCTCTCCTCCGTTAGGTTACCTAGGCTGGTTTCTCTGGGTGATTGACCTTCCCCTTCTGTGCATATCCCCCTTATCCATCAAGTTATTCTGTTCATTCAATTCACAACTCATTTACCACATTGCGCTTAGGTTCAACATAATGTGCACACAGTCTAATACCAGGTGTAATTAAACTAAACAGGCTCTTTAATCCCTCTTTCAGGGCCATCCAAAACGCCCTCCTTTAGCCTCCGGTGACGACGCCGTTCATCCTCCGGTCCTTGTCCGTCCCTACGCCGTCTCTGCCCTGAGACCCGACACGGGACGGGTGTAGGTAGCCAATAACACAATACAAACACATTCGGAGACTATTCCATCCGACAGAATTATACAAAAAAAAAGGGAGAAAAAAGAACGCAATGGCTTCTAGCACCATGTCAGAACCGTCAGCTTCCCCCGACTAGGCCAAACGCGATGCTACCTTTGAGCAAAGTCCTGCTGTACATACTGCTACCTCAGGTAGGTACTCCGTACAGTACAGTACCTTAGTACCTTACCTAGTACTACCTAAGGTAAGTCATGGATCTCAATCCAAACCCCCTGCGCAACGGTCGACAAAGCAGGCCCGGTACTCTGTAGTATCGGCATAGACTTTTAAAGCCGCATAGAAACTTTATTCGGCACTTGCTTGACTTGTCCTGTCATTTTGAGATGCTTGCAGCTTCTCGACTGGAATCTTGACGACCCAATGACCAATTACATAAGCAGACAGCTGTTGATGTTTGCAGCAGCGAAGGCTTCATTGTTTATCGATATATATATAATATATATATATTAATCTCGAACTATATATAATGTTGATGTCATGTGCTTCGGATTCATCATCTGGTTGGCACTTGTTTTATAACTGCGGCATTGATTGATCATGATCTACCTTGTTACTTGACCCTGCATCGACAACCATAAGTAAGGTACCTAGGTAAAGCGCCCCTGAACCGCAATGGGAAAGGAATCAATACGCACGGCGCGAAGCCGATGATTGAATTGCCGTCTAGAGCAATTAGTTCTTTAGCTGCAGACGAACTGCTCTTTGGCGTCATTGCGAAGGGCCATGGTTCATTGCCAACATGTGGGGGTTGGCTTTGATGTCGCATACTGGAAGCGTGGGAGCGCATTCATTGTCTATCCTGAGAGTGGGTGCTGAGCCGCCGGAGCTGCTCGTAGACAGAAGTATCCCACCACGTAATCATGGCAGACAGGGAACCTTTGCGGTCTAACCTCTACTCTTAGTGTAGCGCGAACTCCTACAGCTTCATCAACACCCACCCACAATCCACACAATAGTACGGATAACCCTGCCAGTTTCACTATCTGATCGATCTCTGTTGCGCTTCTCTGTCTCCAGGTCCTGGTAGGGCCACGCCACATCTTTCTCGCTCTCTAGAACGTATCGTGCAAGCTAGATCTTAAGTGACGCCAGGCGACGACGTTTGGTAGAACGATGATAAACAAAACAACACATTCCCCAACCTTTGTGCGCCCCGAGCACGGAATTAAGGGCTCGCAGACTAAAAGTCCACTGACAGGGAACATGGTTCAGCGTCCTGCTCGACAGATACCAAAGTACTGGGCGCCGATGCGTACGGGGCTAGCATCACACTTCCAAGCCCTGGGTGAGCGAGCCAACATGACACAAGACACCAAGTAAGCAGAGGGGGAAGCCTGTCCTTGGGATGATCATTCGGTCACCTTCTTGTTCAGAATAGACATCCCACGCCTGTCATGCATGGACCCTGTCTCATCCATTAGGAGCAGCACATGTCTTGCGAGGTTCACTTGCCTGTAGATGGTAACATTGGTTATCGACGTGGGCAAACCAGTAAACATCACTCAGAATTTCCTTAGGCGAAGCACTGCATGAGTTTGACTCGAGAGTATTTCGAGGAAGTAGCGCTCAGAGACATGGTGACCAAGGAGTTGATCAGCTAACATAAATTTGGCGTGATAGTAGTAGTGTTGACTTTAAGCAAATGATCCCTTCCGTGGTGAGGATTAGTAATAGAAAACAATTCTGATGCTGGTTTGCCAGGCAAGGATCACCAGAAGTTGACCTCCTGTAGGAAGCAAGTATCAACCTGCAATCAAACATAAAGAGGAATCCTCGATCTCAAAGTCGAGATATTCCTGCACGGACATGAGCAAGTAAAGAACTCGGCAGCTGACGAACGATAAATTCGAATGCCATTCAAATTTTGGTCGTGAATTTTGCAGAACAATAGTAATATAAATGTCAACAGATAACCTAGCGCCCCAAGAATATGCCTCTTTTTTGTTCGTACGCCTTGCGCCGGTGCGGAACTGCTTCTGCATTCGTTCGTCATTCGATGCTGCGTCATGTCGCCCTGGTTGTTGGGCAGTTGGCCATCTGGAAATTGCAGAAAAGTAATAAAGCCCGTCTTCCCCGTGCTTCCCCGTGCTTCCCCGTGCTTCCCACGGTATCTCCCCGATAATCTTTAAATCGTTGGGCATATCCTGTTCGTTCAAGATGGGGGACCCTGCCACTTGCTGACTCCTCGCGCGTGGTTCTTGACGCCGGCCTGTTGTTATTGTAATTGTTGGCGGCGGCTTTGATCTGCTCGTCCGCCTTATTTTCCTCCTCTTTAATTGATGGATCGCCAATCCCCAACGGGGTGTATCCACTCATAATACCACACACTTGGACTTACTTCGGTCCTTGTTCCTATTTCTGTGTCTTTCGTCTCGATCGCCGCCCCTCGCATCGCCGTTGCCTGTTCGCGTCCGGCCGCTCGATCTTTCCGAGGGGCGTGAAGCTTGTTGTCGCTGTCGACGTAGGATTCTAACCACGTCATAAAACGCTTTCTCAACGTTGATACAGTTCTTGGCTGAAGCTTCTACAAATTCGCAGCCAAGCTCACGTGCGAGAGCGTGACCTTCTTGTGTCGAAACCTCTCTTTCGGTGACTCGGTCGCTCTTGTTGCCGACAAGCATAATGGGTACAGGCAGCTGCGCGTTCGCGGAGGAGATAGGGGAGCCGGGATAAGAAGGTGATGAAGCGCACGACTCCTTGACCCGTTGAATCTGATGGTGGAACCGTTTGATGCGACCGAAGGATGAGCGTGACGAGATGCTGTAGACTAGAACGAAACCTTCACCATCACGAATCCATTGATCTCGTAGCGCCGTGTACTCTTCCTGTCCAGCGGTATCGAGTACTTCGAGCATGCAAGGCTGGCTATCGATAACAACCTGCTTTCGGTATGAATCCTCAATCGTGGGGTCGTACTGTGACAAAGCCGTTAATTCAAAGTTACCGTTGGAGCTGATGCAACTGTCCCGAGCTGGGAGCTGATGCAGGGACAAACTTACAGTCTCGACAAAGTGCTGCAAACATAGCTGAATGGTAAGAGCTGTCTTTCCCACACCACCATCACCCAGCACCACCAGCTTGTATAGCACCATTCGACCGGCCATGATGATGGCAACGGCGAGGAAATCGACAAGATGTAAGAGTCGATGGAGAGAGGAGAGATTGCGCCTCGGAGGAGAAAAAACGACCCAGGCGACCGACGGACCGGAGAGGGGGAGGGTGGAGAAAAGAGGGGGTGTTCGGTAATGAGGCTCACAAGATGAGTGTCGATATATCCAAAGGTGGTTGGAGGTTGTGAGGTCGAGGTCGTCGTCACGGGTAGAGGAGAGCCGAAGGTGAGGAATGAGGAGGGGGTGGCTTGATGGAGCAATGAGAGCTGTGACCCAGCAAATTGTACAGTACTATAGCGGCGGCGTCAAGGCGTCAAGGCGTCAAGGCGTCAAGGCGAGGCAGGGCAGTGCAAGGCAAATCAATGCGAAGCAACGAATGCGAGGCTCAAAGAAAAGACAAGGCAAGGCAAGGCACGAGACGGTACGAGGCAGAGCGCGGCAAGGCAGCAACGGACGTCGACGAACAAGCGCCAGTGGCAAAAACTGGCAACAGCAGTGTATAATGCTGTAGGTAAGTGGTGTGTAGTGTCCGAAAAAAAAAAAAGTTGGGACAGAAGATAGATGTTTGGTCTAGGTCTAGATGTTGACGTTGAGCTGGCTTGGGACTTAGGAAGACGGACAGCCCAGCCCATCCCATCCAGCCCAGCTAAGGTGGAGCAATTCCTTTTTTCTTCTTTTTTCTTTCTTGTCTGTTTTTTTTTTCTCTCCCTCTCCCTCTCTCTCACACACAACCTTACCCAAATGCCTGAAGGAGGTCGAGGTCTGCACCGTAGTGGTACTTTCACTCTGTGCTAGCAGGCCCTTGGAGGTGGGCGCCCTGGTACGCTTCCAGGTTGCCATTGGGGCGGGGCGCTAGGTAGGTTTTACCAAGTACCTGGGTGAGAGGTATCCATGCAATGGAGACGCGGCAGCGGTACTCTCTTCCTTTGGGTCCAGAGGGGAGGCTAGAGGTGCTTGGAGGTGTCCTTTGGGGGGGCGCCAGCAAGCGGACAAGCCACTTCACCATGCAGATGGTAGATGGTCTGGTACCTTGCGTGGAAGATTTACCTCGACCAGAGGTACCCCTTGGTAGGTTTAGGTTGGGCATGCTGTGTTTACGGGGAATGCGGAGGCACACCAAGTAATGGGACTGTCTAGACTGTATCTCGACTCGAATTAATGCTCCAAAGGTACTATTGTTGGATTGGAGCACGCAACAGAAAAATAGGGGATGGGCACCAATCTAGAAGGAGATCCAAGAAGAACATTCACATATACCTAGGGAGCCTGGGAGCTTAGAGAGCACCTACACGAGGGAAGGTACCTTACTGTTACTGTACCCAAGGAACGGAGCTGCCCTGGTCATGATCCATGGATAGGATATCGGCTCGGTGGGTGCCCCGAGAAATGGGAGAGCGAGGGTGCTAGGCTTCTGATAGGCGAAGGATGAAGCCGGAATGGTGAAGCGGTGGACGAGGGGCACTCCCTGGTCACAAAAGCCGCTGCTGAGCGACTCCGTTTCCCTCACCTTAGTGTTTATACCCCAGCGTATCCGTACAGTTCTCTCTCTGTATGCTCTATGCTGTAGCTATTATGCGTGCTTGGCTAGGTAGATGTAATATGATGACTGCAAGCTTGTGCCTGATGTCATGTACATACAGCTTGTTGCTGCCATGTGTTTTCCCTGGACATGCTCAAGGGTATCGGAAATCCAAACCCATGGATGGATGGGCATTGTCGGATTCCTCAAACACCAACCCGGACCGTTTTGGGTTGTATGAGGGCTGCTCATCTTGACCACGTTTGACAAGACCTTCTTCTATTACTGCCAGGGACAGGATTTTCAAAATACCACCTCCGTCAGTGATGCGACCTCTGCTGTGCTATGCTCCAATGTGCTGTTAGTTGCTCCAGTACTAGTTGTCCATCGGCAAGCACCCGGGAGCCCGGGTCACGGCTCGGTTGTGTCGCGGCGGGCGGGCGACTCGACCGGACCTAACTAGCTTACTTACCGCAATTGGCCTTGGTCCGTAGCTCGTACTGTAGAAAACTGAGTGAATTCGAACACTTCTCCTGGTGTTGGTTGCTGTTATTAGTAGGCTGGGCTGTGACAGTCAAGTACCGTACAGTAGCTGAAGAACCAACCTGGCTGGGCCGAAAACACGCGTTGCCTTAGTGGTCTGGGTGGAGAATTGGGGGTTTGTTGTCAGTGTCGCAATTCTGCTCATGTTATGTTATGGCTGGGTCCGTCAGTGTGTATATGTATGGTACATAGAAGGGTTGATGCTTGGAGTTTCCTAGAGTTGATGTGTTGATGTGATACGGAATTTGATCGATCGATCGTGCTATGCCTATGTGATCGCGCTCATTGTGTAATGGCCTAATCGAGAAGCTAGAAGAATTTTCTCGGTCTACCTTTATCTTTCCATTGTCGCTCCGCTGTTCCTTTCTTCGCTTCCATTTTCGTCATCCCAAGCTTTGCTCAGCACCCTTGTGATTCTGCAGCTCTGCAGCCCACATAGGCCAAGCGGTCGTAGCCCCGGGATGGGCTGGCGAGTGGTGTGTTTGTGAGAGTTCACTGTTCGATCCATCCAATGCCTCGAGGGACAGGGTCCTTGTCTCCCCGGGTAGTCCATTTCCAGGGAGGAATAGCCATATTTTAAAGAGGACCAACCCTGGAGAAAAGGTGGTGGCCTGTGCGGAAGCCGCTCCCAGCAGAGCTCACGTTTCTTTCCAGGGGAGCTCTGTCGGAATTGGAACTGGAGGGGGGAAGGGGGGGATGTCTTCAGAGGCGCCCCCCCCCAAGCTACGGTACCTCTTACCAACGAATGCTTTGGCTATCACACAATGCTTATATAAATATTCTCTCTGAGACTGTAAGCATCAAATGTGAACACTAACAAGATCCACTTACTGGAGATGAAACAATTGTACAAGATGTATCCGGGCAACGACAAGCATGCCCCCAAACTCACATTCCCAGCAATTCTAGAGCCGCGCTTGTCGGGCGGGCTCCAGCTCCAGTGACCGGCATTAACGGATCATCTTGGATCCTCTCGGGTTCTTTCAAGGGACCCGGCCCTACTCAGAGAAGAGAAGCTCCTCTAGCTCCTCCAAGGCACAGACAGCAGCGCAGCACGTCCGCTCTGGAGAATCCGCGCCCCTGTCGCTTGTTGATCTTATTCGCGAGCTTAGTTCTCCACCAAAGTTGAAGGTTGGACCGTTGGAGAGAGTTTGGTGGTTGGAGCTGGAGAGTTGGGCACCGGATGAGTGGACGTGGGCCGGCCCAAGCAAACTTTGGAACATTGGACATTGGACATTGGACATTGGACCTCCTTGCTCAGCTGGTTTGGAGAATCAACGTGATCGTTCGGCGTACTGCAGTGCACACCTACAGATTCGACAATAGAGGCTTATCTCGCAATCATCATCTAGACCAGATTGGCCGACCGAGTCAGTAGGCCGACTGGCCAAACACGACGCCAAGGACACTACCCGTCCTGTTTTTGCTTTGTGGTTCATTTCTTGATTCAATACAGCAGTCAGCCAGTTGCGTTGCAAATAAGGTCGCCTTGGCATTCATTGTCCAGTCAGTCCACCACGTAATCTTCCGAAACACGACTGCCTGCTCTTCTAAGAGTTACATCCCCACGTCGAATACTACATGGGATGGGGATTCCATTTCACCCGTCTCGGTACTCTATAGAGTCCCCCGGAGACCGCGCTCTTTCACCGGATGCTCAAGACAGACGGACAAGACAAGACAAGACACGCTTCGGGCCACACACGAGTGACAGTACTCTATAGTTGTATAGTTGAAGTAGACCAGTGCGTCATCCGTCATTCGAACAAGCGGGTTAAATAGAGATAGATACATCAGATCAGGAAAACAATGTCGACGCCAGCAAAAAGAAGAAGATAAAAGAAGAGAAAAGAAAAAGAAGAAAAAGAGCGGCGCCGCCACTCCTAGGCTTTGGGAATTTAAGCATCCACGGGACCGGCATCTATCTCGTAACACTGGTCAGTCACGTACAGTGATTACTACGTACATTCGGTAACATCTGCCTGCATGGCAGCTGGGATACTCAGGGACTGATGAGCCTCAGCAACATCTAGATATGCACACACATTATGCTTGTTCTGTTGGCTCGGAACGAGTTCACCTTCGCTTTCAAGGTGATATCAATCCGACCGTATTGCCTTGAGAGAGAGGGGGGGGATATCAGACAAGTAGTTTGAGCTCGCTCCAAGCATTGGCTTCTTTCAAGTTATGTCACAACGGGCCTCCAGTGGCATCAACGGTTGATGGTCCCGATACTACGCGAAGCTTTACAAGAGTTGCATATAAGTTAACTGTACAGATACATGCGAGGCAGCACAGTTCCGTACCGTAGTGATGTGACTGGGTTGCGCCAACAGCTCCATATTACCAGTTTACCCCACACCCAAAACGTCCAAGTCAAACCCTTCTGTTGACGTCCTGAGAGTATTTGCAGATGTTGTCGTCGAGCCAGCATTGTCGTGACATGGTGGACAAGTACACGCGAGCTGGCAACAAGCCATATAATTCTTATATCATATCTCGGCTACGGATTGGCGGCTGTTTATCGTCTCCCTCTCCTTCTGCATCTCTCCTAGCTCTTGGCTCTCGGCCCCTTTAGTATTTGAGAAGCCATCACGAGTGCACACCCTAATCGTATAAGACCGATTGACACCTACGGATAATTTTTCCCGCTCCTATGCGTTAACGCCTGTCCGTGGACTCTATCACGATCTAGAAACGCCGTAAAAAAGCCCCCGAGCCTAATTTGATTGACTCGAGAGAGAAGCTCATTCGTATTTTTACGGACCGCGGTAACCCATCCCATGAGGGGAATCTCGACGTTTACCCCAGACTTTCTGCAGCTGCGGCCGGCTAGTCCTCAATACCAAGCTCGGTGGCTATTGGGCCGAGACCCAGTATCATTCACCCTATTTCTTTATTGGCCCTACACTTTGCCACTGGAAGCTGCCCTCTATCCTCTTGCATGAGATGAGATCCTAGACTGGCGGATGCACCCTCCGGTGAGCCAAGCCAGTCCGGCCTTGTGATGTCTGGGTTCTAGGTTCATCCAATGTGTGGGGGAGAAGGTTCTCATCACCCATTATACTCTTGGGCAGGTGGTAGGGTGTTGGAAGACGTAAGGTTGTGTGTGATTGAATGCTTACATACATGCTTGTTAGAGCCGCAAAAGCATGTTTTTCAACGGGTGTGTTACGTTCGATGTCAGACGTCACCTCGCTTCTGCTAAATGACGTGAAAGAGGTGTCCCACGTCAACGGCATGAACAGCTCTTGCAGTCCCTTTCAACTCGAAGAACTACAGACCAGAACGACGTGTTTCCCCACATGTTTCCCAAGCAGTTTAACATGCACCTGATGGCTAGGAAGAAGGCATAATAGACATCTAGTTAGTGCTGTAAACACTAGCTAGAGTAACATGGTAGACTTGCTTTGCTGTGTGTTTCCAATTGATGGCTCTATGGAACCTGTATCACTCGAAGATGCATGCCTACGAATCAGTGTGATTGATGCTAGATGTATCCGTACACATCTTTCTTCACGTCAAGAAGCTGGCGTTCTTGCATAGGTGGAAACAATTTCTGGTCAGCGGGGATGCTTCATTTAGAGATGGTTGATGAACTAACCCTTTTGTTCGTACTGAAACGGGGGGTGTCGTGGGGAGACCCTAGATCAAGAAGGTATATCTGGCTCTGGTTAAAGATAACTATTAGTTCTTTAAGATCTCAGTGAGCGAAAAGTCGTATTATAATAGCTGAATGGCTCTCGATTGAGAATAGAACACTCTACCGACTTAAGTCTCTAGGCTCGAGGCACTGCCTGCAAACTCTCAAGCTTCCAAAACTGACCAGTCCTTAGGATAATAATGAAAACCAAACATTCTGCTTCGTGGCTCGAAACTACATCATGCCAGATCCTGAAGTTTCTCCGCCACGGTTAGAAAACCTTGATTACCATCCTTGACCCAGACGTCAACCCATTCCTTGGCTCGCTGATACCTCGCATCATCCTTATCCCAGGCCTCCTCTCGTGGGCGCTCAACGTAGATAGTCCTCAAACCGCAGGCTCTAGCAGCGTCAAGATCGTTGAGGTGTGCGGCAACCATAGCTACCTCATGCGGCTCCAGCCCCAGCTCGTGCGCGGCGCCAGAATATACCGCTGGATTTGGCTTGTAGGCTCCAAATTTCTCGCCCGAGAGGAGCACCTGAAAGCCCAGGTTTCCGAAGTCGTTCAAGTCACGGAGCAGTGAGACGTTGCCGTTGGAGAGTGTGCTGGTTTTGTACGTTTTACCAAGTTTTTGGATCCCATCCGAGGAATCGGCCCACGGCGTCAAGCGATGCCAGACAAGACTCAGTGATTCGATCTCAGAGGGGCTGTAGAGGCCATTTAGGTCCCAGGCCTTGAGCAGCTCGACTAAACTGTCGTGGTGGTGTTGGTCGATGGTCTTCCATGTGTGCTTGTCTGGATCGAAACCCCGTGTGAATTTTCCGTATGAATTCCTCCATTCCTGAGCAAAACGACCCCAGTCTTCTTCGGTGAGATTCTGAACCCGAGTCTTGAGATTGTGTTCCAGATCAGACGAAGTTTTGCGGAAAGCTCGTAGTGTAAGTTCCTCGGTTACGGATGAGCGCCAGTCGACTACAGTGCCAAAGACATCGAAGGTGAGGGCTTTGACTTTGCTAAGCGGTGATATTGTTGCTGGTGACATTTTGAGAAGCAATATCCGTTGAAGTATTTCCCGGTGTTTTCTGTGTGTTGTTTCTCTTGTGTTGGGAGTACTAAGTTGTGTCGATAATTATTAATTATTGCGCGATGGATCAATTGAGTACACACGTCACATGATGCTTGCGCCCTTGAAGTGACAAGATGCAGCGAACTTGTTCTTGAGTACCTAAAGTTGACAGTGGAGCAAACAGTGATATCAATGCTACCAAGAAGTGAGCGACTGTCCGCGTTTCACTCGTTTGACAAAGATGTTGATGTTGATTGAACGACTGTAGCTGTTGTTGTCCAGGGTATCTTCAGTCAAGTTTTGATTGACAACGAGTATAAAGCTGACTAGGGCATCTAAGTGCAATCGAGAATCATTGATCTTTGTACTGATACAAGGAGCATCCCCTAAGAACTGACTCGGAGCCCATCATAGTTTACAGAAGCTCAGCTTAAGAGTGACTGACAGTTTTTGTAGGGACTGCTGTTCTTATTGTAAATCCCGTATTGGAAGCTACCACGAACGTTTATCCAAAAGCTAAAAAACCTAGAGGAAAACAAAGAACAGAACGAATTATCGTTTCAAGAACAAAGCATCCATACAAGTACTCATTCACTCAGAAATGGATATTCACTGCGGATATTTGGCGCAACCACACTCCGCGTAGCAGGTTTCACTGCACTATCACATCAGGATAGCCTGCATACTTTAGCTACATATACCCCGAGTTGTTATTGATGTAATGCCAATGGTGGATTTTAAGGATAGTTTTCACACTAGAGATGCCGCTTCACTGATACATCTGCCCCTTAGGCTTTGTCATGGGACATCAGGTTTTGAGGCCCAACATGGGCGACTGGCTTGACTGACCAGGACGTTGAATACGGATACACCACTGGATTTTGCAGTTCGGACTTTCCATGCGAGTACATACGAGTGCTTGGTCAAAACACCTGACTATTTTTGGTTCAGTAGTCTATATAGACGCTCGATAGCCTGGCCAAGTTCCTTACAAGTGAACGAGAAGATCCGGCGCTTCAAGCCTCTCTTGGAAACAGAAACATGTCAAGGTCTTACGTATATATAATTTGCCAGACGGTTCCGAGTGATATGCTATACTATGCCTAAGCCATCCAGCCCACGTCTCGATCTCTCCCGCCCCTGGGAATACGGGAAGTTATCTGGGTGGTACTGCATTACGGGCCGCAGCTGCGGCTGCATACTGGATTACCACCAGGCATCAACGAACACGTCTAGTATTCTCCATTAAGCACTCTGCAATGTGATATGGTCCATAATTCTGTAGCACGGGCAATAAGTGTCATGGTCATATTGTGGTATATCATATTCCTGATCACAGATGGCCAATAACATGGTGAAGGAATTGCGTCTATTACAAGGACGAGACTGGCCTTATTTGCCTAGAAAAGACTAAGTATGAAACACAGTATTGGCTTAAGCATGTATCAACGCGGAGATGAGCATTGTGGGATATAGATTAATTCTGCATAGTCATGATATGATGTGACGTTTATGAGCTAAGCTGCTGAGATTTGGAGACTTTCAAGCTGCGAAAACTCTATAAGCGTCTCCTGTTTATTAAATTTTTATTAAAGTTATTTTTTGAATAAAATAAAATAAAATAAAA
>JABCKB010001175.1:0-15997 GCA_013184455.1 Fusarium continuum
TCCCTCCACACGGCCCCTCGCCTCGCCCATTGATCATCCCCTCCAACTGCCCAATTTTACAATCCGAAGCCCTCAGCTCGCCAATCTACGCCCTCACCTGTGTTGGGACAGCAATTCGCTCGCGTCAAGAACAGAACTCCACTCTATACGCGACACAGCAGAGCCAAGAGTCAAAAGGAGCAGAAGCCCTGGTCATGGCCCGTTCCAGACACCAGAGTGAAAACTTGGTGGTTACTGACACTGCCTCGAGTCGGATTCTCCCATGATGCCGTGCCCGGCAAGTCGTAGACCCGCTGAGGATCCGGACGTCGGAGCCGCGATTTGGCTTCAGAATTGCCTCCGGTAATGGTTGGTTCACCACTAACTAGACAAGGGGGAATTCTCCTATTGACCAGTTTGAATCAGCTTGATAATTTGATCCGCAATTGACGAATTTGGTGACGTGGTATGCATTCACAGCTGACGGACAAGCAAGCTATACCCAGCCAGTAAGGACCGTTGAGCTTTCAGGCTGAAAGATCTGTGCGCCTTTCCTTTCCACATGGCAAAGGCGCTAGTTTGTAATAGCGCACGACCATGAGCAGGGTCGGTCAAGTTAGTCGCTTTGTCTCCGTTTAGGGACTCAGCCGAGGTCGTTGATGATTGTAGGCTGAGGATGTATCGTTATGCTTTGAAGTCCGAATAAACGGAATCAATTCATTACAGTCTTCAGATTATATGTTTCTGTGTTTGTACTGAGTTTTATGAATCATGTTGGAAGCTTTCGTGATGTTCAAATGCCGGCCAACGTCCAAGTGTTTCCCTCTGTCCTGGTCGAATCAGCCCTCCACCAGCCACTACCTAACATAGTAGTCTATTGAGGTGAATCCAAGGTTGACTACTATTTAAATATTCTTACCACATCTTCTGTGTATTGTGAGCCCGTAATAGTGTTGTGTTGTGTACAATATGTTCTCGGGCTGTTGTTCGTACAGCTTTAGTATGGATGCACAGAACAGCGACATCAAATCGTAGACCCTACAATCGCAGAGAAGAGGGATTGTTTTTACGATTATTAGAACCCTTATGGTCGTTTATTATTTTACTGTTGAGATCAGGAGCACTGGTCCTGTGTCGCTACCTTTATCGCCGAGTTACAGGTCCCCAGCTTTATGACGGCTTAAGATGATGACCGACTTGTCTCCTATCTACCACCATAGAGCTACTACAGCACAGTATTCGCTTCCTTTTAAGCATCCAGGCTTGGGTATTGGCTTGACAAACGACTCTAGCTGTAATGTGTACGAGCTAGTATCTAAAGTGATGTCGCGATTGCTTGTGGGTTGATAAGCTTAGGTGTTCTTGTTCTATTAGCTGAGTTCTTGAATACATGCGTGGCCTTCACTCAAGCAACACTCGAAGAATAAGTAAGCCGAGTATAGAAGGCATGTTACAGGCTATTCTTCTGTTGTGACTCGCAAGTTCTCAGACGGCCACCCACAGTAACCTCTTCTCGTCCCCTAGAGCTCAACCACCCAACTCTCACCTTTTGGCCCTTTAAACATCTCACATCACCTCACCTAGCTTACTACATTGACTTCACGACTTCATTCGTGAAAACAATTCACTTTGACTACTCACATAATTCCCATTACGTCAGCGCCAGTTCCCTCGCAAAAGCGTAGAACATCGAGGCCCGTCCAAAGAGCTCATCAAGAACAACCATCACCATCGAACAAGATGCCAGCAACGCTGTTTCAGTCACTTTAAAACTATCAGTATAAGTTTCCCCAACCTCTCCACACCAAACTTCCACTTCTTTCCCTTCCTCACCCTTCCCACGACCTTCTGCGCTCGATCCCAGAAGAGCCTTCTCACCAACACCACACCACACCACACCTTAACACCCACAACAACTCTACGACAACCATCATCATGGCTACCCCCGAAGGCATCCTGAAGCCCCCCGCTTCATCCACCGACAACAAGTACCCATCCTTCAAGGCCAGCTTCCCCGTGGCTTTCGACAAACACGCCAACACCATCATCACCATTCCGTCTGCCAACCGCGGCCGACCCATCCGGCGCCAGACCAAGCGCAAGAACCGCCTCTACTACGATATCAAGGATGTTGTCGTCGTCAACAAGCCCGGCATCGAGCGCGGCGTCATGATTACCGAGGACGACACCTCCGACGACTGGGAGCTGGTCTATCCCAACTGCAAGGACGGCGACTAGGACTCCATCTTTGCCGACGGTGCTGAAGACCTGACCATGAGCGAGCTCCAGAAGCTCAGCTTCAGTGAGATTGCCGACGTGATGCTCAACGAGCCGTTCGAGAAGACCGCCAAGCGCATCCACCGTGATAACCTCAAGTAGGCTTGTCCCAAGTTTGCGTAGACTCGAGAAGTAAGATTAAATGCACCAGATCTGTGTACTTTCTTGATCGTAGTTGTTTTATTTGGGCAATGAGAGCACTAGAGCCCCGGGATATTGATGAGGAACCCAGAGTTTAAGCTAGGAATTCTTCCTGGCATGTCTTGTAGTATGATCATCTTGCGATTAACTTAGATTAGACATTAAAGGTAGTTTCCCTAGGTAGACAGGATATACTAGCCAGTGCCTAAATTAACAAGGCTTAGACAGCAGGAAACCGGGAAAGGATTGGCAGAATGTTGAGATTGATACTGGATCGTACTCGGGTCATGCAACTATACTGATAGTACACTCTGGTATTAACGGCATCTGTAGATAGGTATTTAATCTCTTGCCCTGATTCAGCGGCCACTGAGGCCCTCAACCCATAAAATGTGTAGTGTGTCTAACATAACTTCTTCATCCCCCGTCTTCATGTACAAATGATCTGGTAGATAAGCCTAACCTAATCTCTATCCCGAAAGGGTACTTCCTCCAACTAGCCGTCTGCTGCCTCTGTGCATGGCCCCTTCGCTTGTACGCGCCAAAAGTGATTCCTATTCGAGGGTGTCAGACTTGTTGCTCCGTGGAGTATGCGAAATCTCGGACTTCTGAGTATCCGACTCCAGGTCATCCAGTGTCGAAACAGAAACAGAACTGCGATCCTATTCCGCAGCTCGCTCTCCGCCTCCGCGCCAGAGGCCGTAAAAGCCCTCGCAGTTCTTCCACAGCTTGATGGTGCCGTCCTCTGACCCAGTCGCATAGAGCTTGCCGTCGGGGGAGAATGCGATTGACCAGATGGGGCCGTGGTGTCCCTTGTGCGTGTCGATTTCTGTTCCATCGTCGTATCGGATCACCTTGGCCCATGTACCAGGTTCCTCACCGACTACCAGCTTGCGACCCCTGACGTCGAGCGTCACACTGGCAATCGTGTAGGGCAGAGCAATGCGTTTCAGCTCGTCCATCGCCTGGAGACCGCCCCAGAAGTACACCGTCTTTCCGGCAGCAACAGCAAGTACTGGCTTTCCACCGCCAATATCGCTCGGCGAGGCGTACTGGGGGGCAAGTGATACCATCTCGCAGGACTTGATGTCTCCATCAAGCACTTCGTGTCGGATGCAGGCCCGGCTAGGCAGATCGAGCCATCGAATCGTCTTGTCGGACGCGGTCACAACAATGTTGGGGTCCTGAGTCCAGCAGATGAACTTGATGGAGCCAGTGTGAACGCCCTCGCCAATTTCGAAGCCTGTTGAGGCAGGGATTGTAGCAGGAGATCCGGAAGCGGCGAGCTCTGAGAGGTCAAAGACACGTAGCTTCTTCTCCATGCCACCAGTGGCGACAAGATCGGAGTTGTCTGGAGGATACGCAATAGCGCGTACAATGTGGTCATGCTGGAGAGTGTATAGCAACTCCCCGGTATAGACATCCCAGATTTTGCTATACACTTGTAAGCGACGCATATGTTTAGTAATGAGGAGGACTCACGCCGTAAAGTCGGCCGATGCAGTCGCTGCATTCGAGGCATCAGGACTGAGTCTAGCCTGCCAAACAGCACCCTTGTGACCGATAAAAGTGCCGATCCTAAACAAGTCAGAAGCCACTAGGCCAAAGTTACGGACGGATACCTTACCAGTCACCAGTGATACCATTACGAAGCATTGGGTTGCCATCTGAGTCATGTCAATACGCGGTCTGCTGAAAAGAGATAGTCGGCGTACCTTTGCAGGCCGAGATCATATAGTAGATATCATTCTTCTCGAGATCCTTCTCAATGGCTGAGAAAGCAATGTGCGGAACGGGTCGAGAGTGACCGTGGCAGGTCAGAGGATGATACTGCCGGGGTTCTGAAGCCATTGCGACAGGCGTGAGAATCGAAGATGGGAAATGGGGTTTGTTGTTATAGATCCAAGCCAATTGCAGCAGGTCGACGTGTGATGCGATATCGGACAAGAGAGTTAACGCGATGCTCGATTAAGATTGAGAGGATCAAGATTCAAAAGGAGAGAAGAGGTCGTAACGGTCGTAAGCGTCGTCAAGAGCAGTTTGTATCGTGACTCGTGGCAGTTGTTGTCGCGTGTCGTCGCAGAAGTGTGGAGCGTGTCTCGAGCAATAGCGAACCCGACAAGAGGTGAAGGAGAGAGAACGAGAATTGGAAGGCGATAGGGAGACGATGGATGCCGTGATTGTAACGGGGCGAGGCGCACAGTAGAGAAGCGAGATTGTGCCCCCAGATCGAACCCCCGTGAAAGAGAAAGGAAAGGAGGAAGAGGAGGCAAAAGGAGGGCGGGCGGTGATGAATTTGACAAATCTTTGCGAAGGAGAGGAGGGCACCCGATGGGACGGGACAGGGAACAGCAGCGTGCATGGAAAGGCAGGGTCACGCTTGCCCAACTTGTACAGCGGGGTTGAAGGAAGCGGTCGGCGGTGGACCTTCCTTTGAGGAGTTGCACCGCCACAAAGCGGGGTACCGCAGACCACTACAGCTACCTAGAGAAGATTACCTTAGGTGATACTTGTTGTAAGCAGCAAGCTATGACGGACTCAGAATATTGCTAGTGATGGAGTGTTTGTTTACAAACAAATAGATGTTCAAGCGTTTAAACCCAGCCTTCTGCCTTCTGAGCCCCTCTATCTTGACCACGTATTGGTTGTTTGATACTCGGCCAGGTGGAGGTGGCTAATGCCAAGTGACGCATTGTGGCTTAAGCTGGATGGACGGGAAGGGGCGATCGATCATCTTCCATTACCGACCACCTGCGATCTACAAACCACTTTACGATTTGTCACGTTTCTATTTGATGGTTTTGATAATACAACATCTCTCGCTGCTGTAGTTCTGCTTGACGTTGGTAATTCCTTTGTTTGAGAGATAGCAGGCCATTCTCCTTGTCCCTCTTGCATCATCAGCCAGCTGCTGTCCATCAAGCTCCCCTCCACTGCATTGAGCAGTATCACTTACTCTACTCACCCATCAACCTCCACTCAAAATGGCCGATTTCAAGCTGTCGGCGCAATTGGTCGGCCACGAATCTGATGTAGGTAGTTCTGATATAACACTAAAGGCTCTTTATACTCATGGACCCTCTAGGTTCGAGCCGCAAGCTTCCCCTCTCCCGATACCGTCTTAACTGCCTCCCGCGACTGCAGCGTCCGTATATGGCGTCGTACCCAAGCATCTCCTCCGAACTTTGACGCAACCCTCCTGAGCCGCGGCTCTGAATATGTCAACTCTCTCTCCTTCTTTCCTCCGTCCAACGACCACCCAGATGGCTACGTCGTCTCTGGCGGCAAAGACACCATCATCGAGGTCAAATCTCCCAACGCTACCAGCTCCGACAACGCCGAGCGTCTTTTGATCGGACATTCCCACAACGTCTGCACCATCGACGTATCTCCTAACGGAACATATCTGGTATCAGGTGGCTGGGATGGCCAGGCGCGTGTCTGGAGTCCCCAAAAATGGGAGACGGAGCTCACTCTCAGCGGCCACGAGAGTATGGCGGTCTGGAGTGTCGTTGCGCTCGACGACCATACTGTAGTGACGGGCTGTGCCGACAAGAGCATCCGCATCTTTGACTTGAGGCAATCCACTGCTGGAGAAGTTGCGCCAAACTCCACCATCTACACACCTGACGTTGTTCGCGCCCTTTGCCGGGTCCCTCAAGGCCACCCCAGCGGTGCGGACATTGCGAGCGCAAGCAACGATGGCACCATCCGTTTATGGAAACTGAACGGCCAGCAAGTCGCCGAGCTTCACGGACATGAGAGCTTTGTTTATAGTTTGACGAGCCTCCCAACAGGCGAACTCGTCAGCGCAGGAGAGGACCGCACTGTCAGGATATGGAGGGGCAGTGAATGTGTACAGACCATCACGCACCCCGCCATTTCTGTATGGACTGTTGCAGCCAACCCCGAGACCGGAGACATCGTCACAGGCGCCAGCGATAGTATCGCCCGCATCTTTACACGAAGCCCCGAACGCACCGCCGATGAAGCGACACTCAAGGAATTTGAGGAGTCTGTCAAGTCGTCATCGATCCCTCAGCAGCAAGTTGGAGGTATCAACAAGGAGAAGCTCCCAGGACCAGAATTCTTGTCCTCCAAGTCGGGAACCAAGGAAGGCCAGGTTCAGATGATCAAGGAGGACAACGGTGCCGTGACCGCTCACCAGTGGTCAGTGAGCCAGCAGCAATGGGTCAACGTTGGGACAGTTGTTGATGCTGTCGCCAGCACCGGCAAGAAGGTTGAGTATAACGGCAAGATGTACGACTATGTCTTTGATGTCGACATTGAGGACGGCAAGCCCCCTCTTAAGCTTCCATACAACCTTTCTGAGAATCCATACGAGCGGGCCACCAAGTTCTTGGGTGACAATGAATTACCACTCTCCTACCTCGACAACGTGGCCAACTTCATCACTGAAAACACGAAGGGAGCTACTCTGGGTCAGACTTCGGAGCCTAGTGGTCCTGATCCTCTCGGTACCGAGTCGCGATATCGCCCTGGTGATAATAGTCAACCCAAGGTGCTCCCTCAGAAGGACTATCTCAGCATCACAGCAGCCAAATACGAAGGTAAACAGCCCATATCTTTGAGTCTTTGTACAGTCGCTGACCATTGTAGCCATCTTCAACAAAATCTTCACTATCAACAAGAACATGGTCTCTTCAGGACGTAAAGATGCTGCCCTTAACCCATCCGACGAATCTACGCTGTCCGAACTACGCACCGCGCTTGAATCCAACAAGCCCGTCCCCCAACCCGCCATTCCTCTTCTCGTCCGCATCCTCACCCAATGGCCCTATTCAGACCGTCTAGCCGGTCTTGATCTCCTCCGCTGTGTCGCAAAGTATCCTCTTGTAGCTCAGTTCTCGGACCCAACCGTCGGCTCCCTTCTCGACGTCGCATTCGCAGCCTCTCTACCCCAAGGCGAAACTCCCAACGAGAACGCAGCCATGATGGGTCTGCGCACCCTGGCGAACATCTTCTCCACTGCAAACGGCCGATCGGTTGTTAGTGCCCAATCCGACGAAGCCATTTCGTTCCTGGAGCGCATCATCGGTGTATCCTCAGACCCTGTCGGCCCCTTCAACCGCAACGTCCTCATCGCCGCCACCACAGCAGCAATCAACCTCTCCGTCCTCGTCCACCGTGAACGTCTTCTATCCCCCGACCAGCGCCGCCGTCTCGCCATCCTCCTCGGCGCGATCCTCTCCCGCGACGGCCAAACAGATTCAGAGGTTCTGTACCGAGCCCTCGTGGCGCTCGGCACGCTGCTCTCCGCGTCCAAGGCCGAGGCGGCTAATCTCGGCGTCAAGGGATGGATCCAAGGTGCGGCGGGACGAAGCTCTGAGGAGCGTGTCAAGTCTGTCGCGGCCGAGTGCGCCAAGGTGGCTCCGTAAATGTGATGGTGACGGCAATGCAGGGCTGTTGCAGCGCCAAGCCGGGTTCCGCTTGACGTGGAACGACGGATGTACGGAGTTAGAAGAGAGAAATACATAGAAGTATCCGTAGACGAAAACCAGACTATTTGATGCATTTATTAATGGCTCATAACGACGGACCGCATAGACATGTCTCAGTCCCAATTATGACACCAGGTTTCAGTTGTTCCTCGTGATGAATCCGGCCTGAGATCCATCTTCCATTAGACTCATCCAAATATATTTTTATAACGCATATCATCACATCACTTGGTGCACAAACAGTTAACTTAAATAGTCGTAGAATTCACACATCTTATGTGACATCTTAAAAGAATGAAGCGGATATAAAGCTCCCCCAACACCTGAACAAGACTTGCGATATCATCTAGGCCACCCATCATTCAGGGAATGTAAAAAAAGCAACAATTATAAAATAAAGACGGGACAAAATCGACCCAGGGATATCCTAGAATTCCCCCGTAAAACGCCATTCATTATGCTGTGAATATACATTTTCTTGTCACTCGCTTCGTCATGCGAGCAGCAGGGCCGATAGACCGGCGGCTGCTAGTGGTAGCCAGCCGGCCCAGCTTAGTTGACGAATGGCTTGGGTGGCACCTGATTCGCTCACATAGGTGTCGGAGCCAGACTCTTTGGTGGTGATGGTGTAGATCTCCGCGAAGCCAATGTCGGTCGAGTTGTAGCAGTTGGTCTCGTTGACCTCGGCGAGCTTCTTGTCTCCGGGGTCGGCAAAGATGATGTCGACGCACTGAAGGGTGTTAGGCCAGATTCTCACATTGTGAATTGGGGCTACGTACCGAATACAGAGCAGCACCGTGAATGGCAAGTTCCACAACCTGGATTGTTGCCTTATCGCCAGCCTTGACTGTGGTGTTCTTTGGTAGAGGCACCTGAGGGAGGCAGATGGTTCCTGGGTAGGGGTTGTTGGTAGGACCAATAATCTGAAACATGGGAACCATGGGCAGAGTCATGTTGGCAGGGCCGCCGTCTGGGCCATCGTCACCAAATCCCATGTTGATGTAGGCAAAGGCAGTCTCGTGGCCGCGGAACCAGCCGGGCTGGAAAGCGATGGCACCGCCCTTTGTGGGCCAGTACGTACGGTTTGTTGTGACATTGTGACCACCACCTGTATACAAGTCAATTGATTGTTCTGAGTGTTTGTGAAGAGGAGCAACGTACAAGGATACATCCATTGCATGCCATAGGGAAATGTCTCGTTGGTGATGAGGTTGTTTCCTCGCCATCCTGGGTAGCTGATGACACTGTGAGCGGAGACGACGGCCGCAAGGACGATTGTGAGAAGAGCTGATGTCCGCATGTTTGCGTTGTTGTGCAGGTCGTGTATCGGTATGATGTGATCTCTTGAGAGACTAGTGTTACTCTCTTTGAAGCTGCAACAAACGAACAGACGGGTCGCAAATGTTTCGTCGAATGGTTCCAAGGCTCAGCCTCTTGAGTCGATGAACATTTCACGAGAGCTCGAGCCAATACAAGAAAGGTCAGGCAAAGCAGGCTCGGAGGAAAAGGAAGAAGATTAGAAGGGCTGGGAGAGGAGCTGGCCGCACGGCATTGGGATGTGGACAAGTCTTATGGCGCTGCGCTGGGAGGGTCCGCGGTGGCCATTTTTGCAGGCGCCGGACGTGCATTGCATTGCATGCAAGCACTTGGTTTGGCCCATCTGTGAACTGTGAATCGCGAGCGCAGTGTGATTCCCAAAGGACGGCGCGGAGCGGCCCAGTCAGAGGCCGTTGAGGATGGATCTTGGAGGGTGTGACCCCTGCTGCAGGACCCGTAGAGGGCTGCCAATAGGAAGCTGGGGGAGAGTGATTGGCGCACGTTTCGCCGGGCTTAAAGTCGTCTCTGGACGCTGACTGGAGCGCAGGGGGATTGTCTTAAGCGCTGGCGCTTTACCCGAGATGGCGAGCTGGTCCCTGAACGTCCAATGATCTGCCAACTCTAATGGTGGCACATCGGAGGAGACACGACTCCAAGGCGGGGAGAGGTTGGTATCGCATCCACGAGCATGGGCCTGGCTAGCCTGGACATGGGGTTTGAGTTGTGATGCCGGTTGAGCGGCCTGTTGCAGAGGCCATGGAGCTTTGTCTGCAAAGTCGTACTTAACTGCCGCTTGTTCCCATCATCGACTGACTTTGTCGCAAAGTGGCCAACAGATCGGATGAGTTGAGCCGATATCCATCCCCGTAAGAGGTGGTAGGTTTTGGTTGCGCAGCCGCCCAAGATGTGAATGTCTGTCTGTCTGGCAGCGTCAGCAAATGCCTGCTGACTCTCTTGTGATGCCCCCAGTTCTCGTCCGATCCAGTGCCGTCTAGACGCCAAGTTGCACAGTCACATCCACCAAGGATACAAGAGTTGAGGCACAGACACAGACACAGACACAAGCGTGAGCTGATGGTTGTGGTCGTAGTTTAGCTTGTGCGCGTTTGACGGCCGCCGGAATAAATCATCTTGCGCCTGGTGCTTGTGCTCTTGAGCTGTAAAACACGGCAAGGCGACGATGGTGACCAAAGGAAGCAGGCGATGATAAAGAAGAACAATTAATTGTTTGTAGAATGGTATAAAGAAGGAGCTGATCTGAGCCAGTCGGGATATTTTTTTCTCTCATCTTTGTCTTAAATCTTTGTAAGGGAAAGCGCCACCCGTCGAACAGCCCAGATCAGACACGGCAGTTGCCCGACCGAGATCTCATCCTCACCTTGACTCTCACCGAGCCTCACCGAGCGGTGGAGTCCGAAATCTCAGCATCTTCACGACAACCTCACTGAGACGCTCACTATAAAAGGGAATGTCTCAGAGGAAGTATTTTCATGCTCAAGATTTATCAGCGGAATTGAGCATATTCTAATAAGCTTTTCTCGGTCTTATTCTTGTCTTATCTTCATCTCGGTCAATACTCTCATCTCATTCAACCCCTCACCCATCATGTCCTCCTCCAAAGACTCCCAAGAATGGACCCATGTCACTCGCAAGTCCCGCAAGTCCAGAAAATCCAATCGAGCATCTTCTTCTCACTCCCATATCAACTCCCTCCCCGTGACCCCTCAGACCGAATCCCTCCGCTCCCCTTCTGATCTCCAGGCCGATTACCAGCGCTATCGCTCCCGCTGGGAGGTCGAGCCGCCCTGTTCTCGTCTGCGAGAGTTCATCTCGAGCAAGCTATCTCACCTCAAGGATGTCAACCGAGCCATCAACTTTGGCGTGGGCACGTTTGATCCTAATGATGGAGCCTGGGATGCAAAGAGGTCAACGTTTGTGCAACTCGCTGCGTTTGAGATCATGGTGGAGGAGTTAGGTTTGTCTGCCTCACTTAAAAATAACATATTGCTAAAAACTTTCTATAGAAAAGATCACAGGTAACAAGATGGAGTGCTACTTCCAAGATCCCGTCTTCAACGCCTCAGACAAGACCTTCCTCTCCAATCTCGGCCACACCGTTGTTGAACATCCAGCAGGATGCGAGATGGTTGACCGAAACACATTCTTCTTCGGCGTCCATCTCTACAAGCCCATATACAATGAAGCGCTTGAGAGGCATCTCCCCGCCCTCTTTGTCGGAACCGGATGGAACGCCTGGGACGAGTGAGTTTGTGTCCATTTCTCTACGTCGTATGCAGTGGCTAACAATAAAACTCAAGTTTATTCGCAACAGATGGACTCGAGAACATGGGGAAAATGCACAAGACGTATGAGATTTGCGAGTTTCCCCAGGAGGAGTTTGATACCGCATTCTCGACTACGAGTATCTACTGGAAGCCCAAGTCAGAGGGGGAAGAGATCCGGGGGGAGAACAAGACGGAGACAAAGGAGGAGCCCGCTGATGGCGAGGTTGAGGGTGACAAGAAAGAGGAGGAAGAGGAAGACTTGTCTAGAAAACTTGAATCTACTACTATTTCTTGATGATTGTGTAGCGTCCATGTCTTGTAAACGCCCGCACGTCCCTAATCCCAGGGCGCGTTGCGAAGGTTAACTAATTGAATGATTTTCTGCTTTATCCTCCATTTCCTTAACTCTCTCTCCTTTTTTTCTCCAATTCCTTTGCGTCCTCTAAACACCCTCTAAAGTCTACCTCATTGTCGTGTGTCTTGTTCATCCCGTCTCCCAGCTTTCGCTAACCTCCTACTCGTCTTCTCTAGCCCTCACTCGGCAACTTGCCTCTCCTTGTCTTCAATCTTTTAGAACCCTCAACCTTTCATCATGATTCACCGTCCCTTCAATTTCACATTCTGTATGCTGGACCTCCTCTAAGGATTAGCATTAGTGTCTCCTAATCTCCCTCATCTCTCCGTGGCCATTCAACTCTCTAATCATTCACGGTCCTCGCCAGCATTGGGAAATACCTCCATCTTCTAGACTCTCAGTCTTCAAGCGTTTTCATGATATATTTTTCACTATCAGCCTCTACAAATTTCTTCTCTTTTAATTCTTAGCCTCGTTCTCTCACAGCTCTTTGTGTATATGTTGATCATCAACATTGCTTCGATTCCTTCATCTCTCACCATCAACATCGGAACACCTCTTCTTCCCCAGACTTTCATCTCTTCCACCGTGAATCACAGTCCCTTCAATCCCCTCCTTATAAATTCTACCTCTTTCTATTCTCAGCCTTAATCTCTCCTAACCTCTTCATCATCCTTTCTTAACCACCTCTCACCAACAAACACCCTCTCAATCAATCAATCAATCACCACATCCTCTACAATGTCTTCCTCTCCAGAGACAAAGCCATGCGACACAAAGGCCCGCGAAGCAGAATATCAAGCCCTCTGGCAGGTCTGCGACCGCGCGGCGCGCAAGCACGAATACCTCTACGCGGATCAAGACACCAAGCGAGCTTTCCTCGAGGCCTCTTGTCGTTCCATCATGGAAAAGAGGTAACTAATCTCAACGTCGAGCCCACTACGAGGTCTTTTTATTGACTCTGTACAGACGCGTCGCAGGCAAGACCATGTGCGGGACCGACATCACGTCAATGGTTGATCTTCATCTCAAGCGCGAAGTCAACTCCCGTCTTCTCGCCGGAGCTCGTCTTGGGCATCTCCCCTCTCCCGCCTCGAATCCCATCCCTTTCCTGTCCAATCCGGTTCCCTACAACAGCAACCCCATGTCGTACAATGCCATCCCCCAGCAACAGCAGCAACGAGTATCCCAAGTGGCCCCCCATGAACTCGACTTCACACTCCGCAACGAGATCCTCTCTCTTCGCCAGGAACTCGCCCGCCAGCGTGAGGACATCAACAAGCTCATAAACACGCTGCGTGAGTATTCGGGAAGAATCGTCAAGCTCGAAGAACATCAGAGAGGTGCTACTCAAGACGGTGAGCACACGAGAGCAGCAGCATCGTATGCTCAACTCGCTCAACCCGTCTACCACGGCGTCAACTATCCAGATAAAAGCATTGAGGGACTCCATGGTGTCGATATCCATCCGCAGTCGAGGCCCCTGACGCCCAGGAGCCAGACCCAGGGGAGAGATGAAGATGACAGAGACAATATCTACTAGGTGGTTGGTTTTTGAGACGAGTTGTTCTGCGCAGTTTGGGGTGAGAGAGAGATGGGCATTTGCGGGCAAGGGACGACGAACGATTGGTGCAAGTTGAAGGGGAATCATGCACACACATCTAAGATATCCGGATCAAATGAAGCTTTGCTATATATAGCTTGTAATGAATGACGACAATCATCGCTATGCAAAAGCCTCATTGTCCGACCTGTCCCATCAATGGCATTATCATTATCATCACGCAGTTAGTGAATCAAATCTTAAATGTGCGTCCTATTTGTTGCTGTATGCATAAACTATGTACTCCTGCATGCGCGAATCGTTACAAGAAACCTGCCGTCCAACGCATCTCTACAAGACCGATCGTACCAGGCGAATTCGAAATATGAAACTTAAAAACACAGGCATGACATGATTTTACCCGTTTTCCCTGGGCTCCCTAACTCCAGTTCCGTTAAGAAAGAAAAAGACATTAAATACTGAGCATTGGGACCGCTGCTGGTAATTATCCAACGCGTGCCCTCGCATCCGTTAAGCTGATGTCGATTCCAAAATGAATCGCCGCTGAGAAATGTCGTAGAATTGCATCTCTATTCGTTTAAGAGAAGGCGCTGTAATCACTGAGCGTCTTGCCGTCACAGTCAGGGATCTTGATACCCTTCTTGAGTTCGCGACTAGATGTCAATAGACCCCATTTGTCCTCCCACTCCTTGCCCTTCTCGTTGTATCTCTTCTTCCATGGCTCGTCAAATGCTTCGAACCAGAAGTAGTTGGTACCATTCTTAAGGGCCTGGCATACCCAGTCCTCCATGAAGGTGTTTAGCCCGTCAACGCCCGCGACTGAACCTTCGGTACACGTTTTGGCTTCACCACAGTTAGTTCCACCTCCAGTGGGCCAGCCCGTTTCCGAGATGATGTTCTTTTGCTTATCAGACTTCCAGAACTCGCCATTGTTGGTCTTCCAGAAGTTAGACGTCCACGCAGCTGCGTCTTCGGCCGCGACTCCTGAGAAGAAGGGGTGAATGTTGGCCATGATGTAGTCACTGTCCGACGCGAGCTCGGACGTCCAGTCGTCACCGAGATCGGAAGTGGCAACGGGCAGTTTGAGACCCTTCTTATCGAGCTTGGTGCGGGTGTCGTCCAAAATCTCGGCCAGCGCGGTGATATTCATCTCCTTGCGGAACAGAATCTCGTTGGCGATGATGATTCCCTCAAAAGGATCATCTCCGTACTCATCCAAGATATCCCACATTTGTTCCATCTGTCGGTCATTGGTCGTCTCGTTCTTGTCTAGCCAGACACCCATCCAGATCTTGGTGTCATCCAGCTCCAAACGGTCAAGAGCATGGATCAACATCTGAGTCTGGTTGCAGTCGGTTCCGTATAGTCGAATCCTGTTGGTCAGCTGACCCAAGACGGCGACATCGCGGGTGATATTGTTCTGAGAAGGCGGGTTGTGCATGCAGGCGGGGTACTGCGAGTTGAGTGGAGTGTAGTCCATGCCAGGGAACACTCTGTGCAGGTCGGTGTTGTTCAGGAGCTCCTTGATCTCTGCGCTGTTCTTGCCGAGATCGCCGTTCTTCTTCTCGTCGTCCTTAGCCGACTCTCCCTTTTCTTTACTGCTTCCACTTCCTTCGTCTTTCTTGCCATTGTTCACCATACCACCAACCACACCACCGACAATGGCACCCACGATGACAAGGAAGACAACGATCATGATGAGCCATTTGCATCTCTTACTCCTACCGGCATCCTTACCTGCCGTGCCATAGCCGTAGGGCTTTTCCCGTCCCG
Source organism: Fusarium continuum (assembly GCA_013184455.1). Classification (NCBI taxonomy): domain Eukaryota; kingdom Fungi; phylum Ascomycota; class Sordariomycetes; order Hypocreales; family Nectriaceae; genus Fusarium; species Fusarium continuum. Next base: position 15,154 of record JABCKB010001175.1, read on the forward strand.
AGTTCATCTCGTAGCTTCCGCCTTCTGTCAAGTTAGCAACTCCGAGCCTAATCGTCAAGGCGAACACTAACCTCTGCCACCCAAAAGGCCGCCAGCAGCCGCACCACCTCCGACCGCGGCAGCACTTGTAGAAACACCCTTCTTTGCACGGTCTGAATTGGAGAGACTGAGCATTGAATTCCGTTGGCTCTTTCCATACACAAGTCCATCATCCCCGTCGTCAACGATCTCATTAGGATTCACCACGCCGAGGTTGGCGCTACCGTTCCGCGAACTGGTGTATCCGGGGTAGGGGTTGTCGACATAGGGATCGCTTCCATTGAAATGTGATGTTGAAGCCGAGCCAAGACCAGATTCGTAACCACCGTAGCCGTAGCCGCCGTTTCCTGCATACGAATTGCGTTGTGTCCGCGAGGGAGGCGGAGGCAAGCCGGAGTGTTCCATTGCGCCTATGCCGCTATTGCGAGGATTACGGTCAGCAACGTTATGAGCGATTCCCGCCATACCACCCGACGCCGACACGCCAAAATTGTCTGCGCCCGGTGTAGTATGAGAGTTTGGGTGGTCATACCCCAGATGTCCACCTCCGCCACCTCCGTAACTGCTGTAGCCCTGATTGCTGTAGTGACCTTGCTCGCCTTGCTGGGGAGGTGATGGGCGTCGAGGGCTGTCGTAGCCACCAGAGGCTGCGGAGGGTGAAGCCGAACGAGGTTGAGAATAGTCGTCGTAGCCGCCTTGAACGCGACTGTAGGCTGATTCGGGGTGTGCGCTGGGATGGTTTGATCTAGCAGGAGCGTCGTAGTGGGCAGCAGATGGTGAATAACTATGGGGGGGAGGGATGGGT
>JABCKB010001176.1:0-20172 GCA_013184455.1 Fusarium continuum
GGGGGAAGGAGCAGCTCACTCGTGGTAGATGGTGTTTTTGCAGAGGGACGTAACACAGAGATACAGAAGGAGAGGGCAGGGTAGGGAGGGAGGGCATCGTCAGCCCTTTTATATCATATATCCATCCATACCCATCCATGCCCTACTCGGACCCGGCGCTCACCTTCACCTCGGGGCAGTCATGATGTCCCCAGTTTACACCGTCGAGAAGCTAAAGGTTTCTGTTTCCCCGCAGTGGCTTTAGGAATTGACCAAGCGGAGCGGAAATATGGTGACAACAAGTAAGGAGAACGTACTATGTACACTACATAGACTGCCTACGTACATACCGGTAGTGGAGGAAAAGGGAAGGATGAGGGGTGGGGTTATACTAGTGATATCGAAAGCTTGCCTCAATAGGAAAGAATGGAAGCCGTGGTACCCAGCTCGCCTACTCCGTACACAGCTCCTCCTTTAACATTCTCCACTATCAGTTATCTTCTCTGGTAGGTAGACGTATTAAATTGGATATTACCCTACAGGTACTTAGGTATCGTACCTTAAGTGTCTTCTTGGTTTAGGTATTCAATTCTGTCTGTGGACACAACGATTGTCGTCTCGCTCAACCCAAGCAAGCTCTCATGACCTTGGTATCAAGACGAGGCCCGTGCAGTGGCACTTCAAGTTACAGTACACCTTACCCACCAACCGGCGAACCCAGATCTCGATAGCAGAAGTGCAGTAACTCATGTGCCGAAGCGTTGTGCAGGGGAAAGATTGGATGCTACTGCTGTACGCACCGATATCGTGCATCACCCAACCACCATTGCAGTTCATCTCATCTTCCAAATCTGCCCCGTGACCGTTCTCCGGCCACTGTCCTCCAGGACAACTTCAACTCATCCTCTGACGGGTTGACCTTCCCAATTCCAAGACCCGCTCTCCAAGTCCACCGAACTTGTCACCGCGCGGGGTAGGTATCTCCATACCTTGGGGAACCTAAGTACTATCTTTAGTGAAACGGCTCTCAGATAAATGCTGAGGCGCCTTCTAGCTACAGTACCTACACCAATCTAGTCGGATTTCCGAGCACGATTCCTAACATACCGAACTTCACAGCGAGACATGATTTGCTTGCCTTCTTTGGTAATCTTCTACCTGAGTGGGGGAGTTGTTTGTTACGGCATTATCATCGCCCCTACACACCCCCCATGCGTGAATGGTGGCCCTTACACCGGGCCGGTTCCGGTCTCGGAGCCGTCCGAATTCTCGGTTGCGAGCTACATCCAGAAGCCTTCCCTTTTGGGCAGGTTAAGGGAGACGGGGGGCTCTGGGATACCGGTAGTCTACGGAGTAGGTGTCTGGATGTCTAACCACCTGATACACACTCTTGAAATGTTATCTTATCATGTCACCTGAGGCAGAGTCACGTTTTACTGATCCTCGCTGATTCGTTTAGTCAGATCCAACAATAAGATATCCTCATGGTGCGCTCTGAGCGCAGAGATCTTTGACGCAGAGATCTTTGAATATGCCAGATTCTCCCACCATGCCCACCATGTGAACCACTTCCAACGAGATACAGCTTCAGTCAAGAGAATCTTATCTGTCTAACAATTGCAAAACAGTCAATCTATTCATATACGCCAGAACCAATGCCGATGATAACGCTATCGCCAATGTAAGAACCATGCAATGCTTGAATTCCAAACGCCTCGTCCCTCATCGTTTCTCGCAAGCTCATCAACCTGTCTCGTGTTCACGCATAAACCTGACAAACGTCTTCTTGTGGGTCTGGGATTTTTCTTAGTACTGTGTACTCAAATTTCAGCCCATCGAGTACTTACCATTCCGGCATATTTGCCGTCCTTAAGCACACAGATATATCGAAGGCCCAGCTTCGAGAACATTTCGTACACTAGATCCATTGGCGAGCGTATGTCCAGCGCCACAGGTGCCTGGAACTTATTAGTGATATACGAAGTAGCACGAACTGGACAACTCACAGGATCGATATACGGCGTGAAGTCCGTCGGATCGATTGCTCCGTCATCCTCGTCTATACTAGGGATGCGGTCCATTAGACAGAGGTTTGTGGTCTCGTCCTCCAGCTGATCAAGGGCATATCCAAGATCAGGGGCGGGGATCAGTCCGACGAGAGTGCCATTTCTCACAATGGGCAGTCCTCCGTCCAGTTCACCAGCTCTATGCAGAAGCTCAAGCTTAACTCGCAAGCTGGTGGCAGGGACCAACGGTGAGTTAGTGATATCGATGATCCGCTCTCGTCGAATACGTGGCACAATATCTGCCAGATCCTCTGTGAAGATAGGCTTGTGCTTGTTGTCCAGAAACGGGTACGAGTTCATGCTGGTGAGAAGATCCTGTTCGAATTAGTCATGTGCTAGGCCTTTGTGAGAAGGGCAAGAACTTACGTAGATACTATTGGGTTCAATAGCATCCGCCGTCCACTTAGCCACCAGAATCGCGAGTGAAAAGGGCAAAACATAGTCAAGGCTGCCGGTAAGCTCGAACAGGATGACCGCAAGTGTGACGGACAATCTGGTTACTCCGCACATGGTGGCACCGGCTGCAATTAGACCATACACACCAGGCTGGATGCATGACCCGTCTCGACTGAATGCGCAACCTCCCCAAACACCCCAATCCGGGAACCGTAACACGGCCCACTGTACCATATGGCCGACTATTCGACCCATCAGGCCTCCTACAACCATGGATGGTACGTAGATGCCGGCGGGAACTTTCTATCGCACGCGTCAGTTTGCATCTGGATCGAAGGAGGGGAGAAACTTACAATGCCGAAGGTGATGACTGTCAAGAACCCCTTGATCAAGAGCGCCACAAACAGATGAAGAAGAATAGGGGGGATATCCTCGATAGACCCAGGGCACAAAGTTCGTTCCTCCCAATCGATGTCTGGACCCTCGCACGGAGAGGCCACATTCAGCAATAGCTCTGCGACGGGCAGTTTGGTCAGTGCATTCCAGTAGCTCATCAGGCCAGTCACCAGTGCTACAAGAAAAACCTCTAGTAGGGGGTACTTCTTGATCAACTTGATCCTCCTGAAGCTCTGGGCCCAATACTTTGAAGCCTTGATGAAGAGCGCTCCCACAGCGCCACCAATTATTCCTACCAGAATGAAGCTCGCGAGTTCAACGTACTCCCAGTCATACAGATAGCGCACTTCGAAAAGGACGATCTTGTGTGTGCCATAAGGGTTGAGGAACTTCAGAGATAGGGCGGCGACGATGCAGCAAAAGAAGGTTCGGAACAGCGTCTTGGCAGGGAAGAAGTAAGAAACCTCTTCCAAACCAAACAACACACCGCCCAAGGGTGCACCAAAAGCCACGGCAACTCCTGCTGCTGCTGCGGCAGAGATGATCTCTCGCCGCTTGCCATCGTTTTGGTCATACTTTGAGAAGATTCGGCACAAAATGTTGCCTACGCAAGCAGCCATGTGAACATATGGGCCTTCCTTTCCGAGACTCATACCCGAGGCGACACTCAGAATCAAGGCGACCATCTTGATGATCAGTGTTCTCACACCGAGGAAACCATGCAAAACGAATCCGCTCAGAATGACACGTACTTCGGCCACTCCACTGCCAGCCGCAGAGTAATAGATCATAGGCGGGTTCTCCGGCTTCGGATCAGGTAGGGGTTGAGGGGTTGAGGTCTCACTGTTGTTTGAATCGTCGTACGCCCGCGGTGGTTCATCGACAGCCAGGTTCTCGTCCAGGGTCGTAAGGTGGTAGGCTGAAGGGACGACCGTCTTTGTCCAGAGCGCAATCCAGCAGGCAAGAAGGGCAAGGATAAGAACAAGAGCCATGTAGATTGCGAAACTGCTCCACAGCTCGCTAAAGGGCGTATTCAGAGCGTATGACCAGGTCGTCCAGTCGTCACAAGTAACGTCGGGGCAGCATCTCTGAAGCTTGTGTTAGTCAACTTTATTTCTAGACAAACGTCAAAGAGCCCACCCCTATATCAAGAGGGGAGACGTGTTCAGCACTAACCTTCCTATCAAGGTACCAAGCTCTGCTGCAATAACCGTCCTTGAGGTCAAAGACAGTCGACTCCGCAACATCAACCGTATAAGCCATCAATGCGACGATAAACCCGCACAGGGCGCTCAAGATCCAGCCCTGGGCGCCGTCAAAGATGACCCGTAGCCTACCCCAAAAGTCTTTACGGCTACGCAGCTCCTTGACTCGGTATGAATCGGCGATGGCATCGTGTACCCAGTCGGTACTTGTAAATTGATCGTACCACATACGCTCGTCAGGGAAAATGGTGCCTTTTGACTCGGCCATAGAGGACTCATGTCGGTCTGATAGGGCGTGAACTAGTCTCGAGCCCCATGAGGGGTGTCGGCTGTGATTTCGCGAACTGTGATAGCCAGCTGCAGTTAGCCAGACAATTAGTTAACCAAGTTCTATGTAGACAAAGAGGTTATAGACCGAACCTGTGTTATAGCTATGGTCTCGCGACAAGGTGGACTTTTGCTGGCGGCTCGAACTCGCTCCGCCAAGACGGATGCGCGACCTTGAGCTGAGAAGGGGTGACCGCTCATCTAGGTCGCCCGAGGAGGGATTTCGATGTAGGGGATGTTGCCGTCGAGTAGTTCGTGGCGAAGGCGGCTGGGAGCCTTCTGCCTCCTGTCCTGCCATGACAAAGTGAAGCTCTCGGTGGGAGAATGATGAACCAGAAAGAATGACAAGAGAGCTCCCAGGACAAGATGAGTTGGGACGGGCACCGAATTAAAGAGAATGGCCCAACGGAATGAAAGAAAAAAACGGGACACAAAAGGATGATGACCTCCGAGTGTTGATCTCGACGCCCGTGCTTGTCTTGCTAGAGCTTTGGTGGTTCGTCGGCTGTCACACCGTCACCTTCTCAGGGTCCAGGTGACCCTCGATGGCGGGAGTGTGGAGGCGCGCCAAGCGTGACAGGCAGGACCTTGAATCAAGATCGCGGGGTGAATCAAGTTTAAAGTAGAGAGGTACCCGACGCTTTCAGGGAGAGTCAAGAGAGGAAGGATGCTGCCAACAGAGGATGTCCGGGGCTAGAGAGAGCAAAGCGTTGTAGCTTTCTTGAGGTTGTTTTTGCCTCTTCAACTGCCAGATTCGGCAACAATTGCGCCGAGTCATCAACAATCAATTGCTGGCCATAACCGCGCTTCTGGTCCTACCTACCCAAAGTTCCTTTTGTATTTGCAACGGATGGGTAGCAGTCCGTCTGAAGGGTAAGATACTGAGGGGAAAAAAAGGAGGCTGAAAATATAAGGATGGTGAATTAAGAAGAAACATGGATTGCATGCAATAAAGAAGCTGAAGACAGGACAGGGGACCAACCACTTACTAGACCACGCGACATCGGGGTACATTGGCAGCCTACACAGTCTCGCAAGCCACCAAGGTACCACAAACCGAGGAAGGCCTCTTATTCGGGATTTCGTCATCGCCCGCCTGCTGACTCGAATAGCAGCCCCCCCACCTTCATTCACTGCAGGGCGGTTAGCGCTTGATGCGCAACCGTTAAAGATTCGGGATGGGGGATTGATCACTGAACAACATTTGGTCTTGTGCTTTTGCACGGGCTCAAGTAATTGGGCAGAGAAGCGTCAAGCCGAACATGATGTTTTTGTGCAATCAGCCAAGTGCTACATCCTTCTGCTACACATACGACAACATAGAAATCTGAAGGTGTCACTTGGGCGAAGTCCCTCTGACAGGGGTTCATGTTGGATCCAACGAATCAGTCGGGCTTTGTCCGACAAGCTGTAGACGGTACCCTCTGTGGGAAGAGTGATAGGCAGTACCGCCTCACGGCTTTGCTGATCATATCCTTGGATTCAAGCTCACGAACCGAGAGGTATTTGTGTGGACTTCAGCAGCGCCCGTCTCAAGATACCTACTTGGTGGTGGCCTTGTCTCAGCGAGGCATTCACTGTTGATGATCATGTGCGTCCAACACAACGTAAGCTGAGACCATGTGTTACAGTTGGTCCCATCGCTGCAACTTTATTATCACCGGCTAGAAGGCATGGATCGATCTGGACGCTAATTCCCAGCTGTGGCTAGTGAAACTGAGGGGCGCGTGTATGGCTAGTGTTGGGCCGCTCTTATCTCTTATCAACTAAAAAAAGAAAAGTAAAAAAAAAAGAAAAAAGTTGCGACAACGACGGGCCGTTTTCGCAAATTTGGTTCACAAGACCTTTTGATCTCCTTCCTCGACAAACACTCGCGAAAATGGCTAAGAAGAGAAAGGTCTCAGGGCGCAACAATGTTCCATCTGGCCCCAAGGAAGTCGACCCTTCAGATGCTCGCCTTGGACCTATCACCACTTACGAAGATGTTGCCGACTCCGAGGATGAGTACTTCATGAACCGAGACCAAATATTACTTGATGACGAACCAAACTCCAAGCGTCGAAGGAAGCAGGACAACGATATCGAGCTATCCGATGAAGAGATTCTCGGCTATGAGGATTCAGACTCTGAAGAGAATGACGATCAGGGTGAACAACCACCGAAAACTAAAGGTTCAACATCCAAAGATGCGCTCTCAGACGATGAAGCAGGTCAGGAGGAGGAGGAAGGTGATTCTGGTTGGTGGGGAGCTTCAAGAAACGACTACTATAATGCCGATAATATCGAAACCGAGGCCGATGCTCTTGAGGAGGAGGTGGAAGCCAAGCGTCTCCAGCAGAAGAAGCTTTCCAAGATGGCCGAGGAAGATTTCATATTTGACGGCGATGAATGGCTAGCTGAGGGTCAAGAGGATGGGGATGGCGGAGAGACAGTCACAGAAGTCCTTAAGGAGGTTGAGATTACGGACGACATGGGCCCCGACGAGCAGTACACCCTCCTCAAGAACCGTTACCCCGAGTTTGAACCTCTTGTTAAGGAGTTTCAAACACTACAACCCGTTCTGGTGGACCTTCAGAAAGCAGCTCAAGGCCTGTCAGGTCAATCGCTGGAGGCTATCAAGTACTGGGTTGCCGGTTGCTACGTCGCTGCCCTTGCAAGCTACTTTGCCATCTTGACATCTCCTGCGAGAGATAGTTCCAAGGTGCAGAAGACAATTGATCCTGCTGAGCTACGAGATCATGAAGTAATGGAGACTTTGATGAGCTGTCGTGAGGCGTGGCAGAAGGTCAAGAGTATCAAGTCAGCCAAGACTGCTGATGACGATGTTATCTCAGAAATCGATGATGAGGCACTCATGCAGGGCGTGGAGAACCTAAGCGCCGAAATGAAGAAGACAAAGAAGAGCAAGAAGGCATCGAAACAAGAAAAGGCCGCTGCTGAGAAATTGGCGTGCAAGCTTGAGAAGGTCAAGGCGGGAGAGGCTGCGGTTGCTGATCTCTACGACCTACCGCTTCCTGGCAAGAAATCCAAGAAGTCCAAGAAGACTGTGGCCATTGAACAGGATGAAGACAACTCCGACTTTGGTGAAGAGGATGTCCTAGATGAGCGGACTGCGGCTGAGAAGGCCGCCCGCAAGAAGAGTCTCAAATTCTACACCTCTCAAATTGTGCAGAAGGCGAACAAACGAGCTGGTGCTGGAAGGGATGCTGGTGGTGATATGGATATTCCTCACCGCGAACGTCTCCGAGATCGTGCAGCACGCCTCAATGCTGAGGCTGAGCGACGTGGACAGAAGAACTCCAAGATGGGAGCAGACCTAGGCGACAACAGTGATGATGAGGATACCACAACAGCCAAGGCTGTTCGCAACGACGAGGATGAGTACTACGATATGGTTGCACAAAAGTCGAAGAAGAACAAGGAGGACAAGGCTGCCCGCTACGCAGCCTATGCTGCCGCCAGCAAGGCAGACCGGGTAGTAGAAAAGGAAGAGCTTGGCGAGGATGGCAAGCGCAAGATCACATATGCTATCGAGAAGAACAAGGGTCTAGCACCCAAGCGAAGCAAGGATGTCAGGAACCCCAGAGTCAAGAAGCGCAAGCAGTACGAGGCCAAGCAGAAGAAGCTGAAGAGCATGAAGCCCATCTGGCAGGGAGGCGAGCCCAAGGGAGGATACCAAGGAGAGCTGTCTGGTATTAACACAGCGGTTGTCAAGAGTACGAGACTATAGATTTGAACACACTAGGAAACTGTTTAATAGCGCTCCAAAAGAATATGGAGATATTTTCTGTGAATATTTAGCAGTCTTGTCTTGTTGTACTTGAAGTCATTGTATTGTGTAAGTGCCTCTGATTGTCAATGTCAATGGCGGGTTGACCCTTGCGTGGCCCCGCCAAACTCCACGTTGCTTGATGAACAGCTTCTCTCGAGCGAGCAACCCTTCAACGAACATCCCTCTTTCAATTACCAACAACTCGGCGCAACCTGGTGCAGCAAAACCCCTCGAATCGATGCCTATACAAAGGTGACACCGAGCGAATACAATTCTAGCGCTCGCGCGAGATACGAACCGACAATGACCGACATCGACACGTCCAAGCTCACCTCATCCGCCCAGATCTTCTCCCCAAATAATACCCTCCCCCAGATCCGCGCTATTCACAAGAGTCTTCATGTCGCAATCGAAGAGAAGTCGACCCGCCTGCGCACACAGGTCGGAAGTTCATATCGTGATCTTCTCGGCACGGCAGACACTATAGTGCACATGCGCGATGACAACGATGTCGTCCAGGAGCTTCTAGGCCAGATGGGCGGCCGGTGTGGGAGGGCTGTGATCGGCGCCAAAGCTACGGGTCTCGCCAAATTTGTCAAAAAAGAGAACAAGTCCGCCGCATCTATTTCTGCGCGGTTAAGCCTCCTCGACACATGTGTCCTGGTCGTGGGGCGAATACTCAAAGGTGGAGGTGGACTGGGCGAGAATGTCAAGAAGGGAGATAGACTGGTGCTTTCTACAAAGATTCTCGTCCTGAGTCGGCTTTTGATCAAGAGCCTGTCAGACGATGCGGCTGATCCAAGCAGCCGCCGAGCCATCGAGACAGCTAGAACATCAGTCAGCAAGCTACGACGGAGGTTACTCAGAAATGTTGAGAAGGTCTTTGAGAGAGCAGGTGATGAGACAGAGAGAGAGGATGTTCAGAAGGCACTCTGTGCGTATAGCTTGGCCACCAGCTCTGGTGCGAGGGACGTGCTACGACATTTTCTCCACGTGAGAGGAGAAGCTATGGGACTTGCTTTTGAGGTGGAAGAGAACAGCCGTAAGAGGAGTGCCGATGATGTCGTTCAAAGCCTAAAGTTATACTCACGAACCCTTCTCGACGTACAGGCCCTGGTGCCAGGCAGGTTGTCACTGGCTCTGTCCGGGCTCAAAAGCCATCCTCTCCTAGCTGATCCCAGCCTCAAGCAGCTTGAAGGGCTACGATTAGATATCTACGAGCGTTGGTGCGACGAGGAGATACAATATTTCACACCCTTTGTTCGGCACGACGACCTAGACGGAAGCCAAGCTCGCGATATGCTATCGACATGGTCCGAGAAGGGATCCGAGGTTCTACTCGATGGGCTCAAGAAGACATTAGACACCATGTCAGAGTTCAAGCTGATCATGGAGCTTCGAACAAGAGCCTTGGAGCTTTGGATTCGAGATGGTGGGAAAGCACGAGGCATCGACCCTTCAGAAATACAGGATTCCCTCCGTGAAGCCATCAACTCACGCATGCTGGAGGTCCTCGACACCAAGGTTAGCAAGCTTCGCTTGGTCGGCTCGGAACTTACTGCGGCACTTGGACGGTGGAAAGATGGCATCACTGATGAGCACGTGAGCATCTGGAACGACGACGGCTACGATGCAGCTCTTGCAGCTGGCGCTGCGCCGTTCGTGCAAGAGGTCGTATCTCGATTGTATGGCCGCAATGACGCTGTTTCTAAAGCCGCGCATTCTTACAAGTCATGGTATCATGTCATCAATGATGTAAAGGAGGTTGTCGAGCAACTTAGGCGGCAACGCTGGGACAATGACTATGACGAGATCGAAGACGAGGAGACGATCGAAGCTAGGCAGAAACTGCTAAGCAGAGACGATCCGCAAATGCTACAAGAGAGACTCAATAATACGCTCGACAAGTCTTTCAAAGAACTTGAGGATCAGATCCAAAGTCTGTGGGATGAGCGAGCCGAATCGTCGCGCAACGGCAAGGTGGCCATGTACTTCCTCCGTGTCGTGCGAGACATCCGACATCAGCTACCAGAGCGTCCATCAATCAAGGCATTCGGCCTGAAGATTGTCCCCTCGCTCCACGAAAAGATTGCTACAGCAGTCACGAGATCTGCGCTTGAGGAGTTCTCTGCTCAAGGAATCTCACAACGGGTTGCGGTGGGTAGACCACTTTGGGACGGAGAACCAGCGCTGCCAAACCAGCCTTCCCCAGAGATTTTCCAGTTCCTACGATCGCTGTCGTTGTCTATGTCAGATGAGGGAATTGATCTCTGGACCAAGGCAGCCGTATCTGTGCTGAAGAAGCACTTGTGCAAGCAACTGTGTGAATTGTGGGAGGCGGCTTTGGTAGAGATTTCAGCTGAAGAACAAGAAGTCTCGAAAGAGCAAGATGCCAAGGAGGACAGGTCTATGAAAGAAGATGCAAAGGCGGACGATGACGATGAGGACACAGAGGATGAGGATGTGGAGGAGACCGATGAGAAGAAGAGCAATGCAGAGGAGCCAGTGAAGGTGGAAGAGTCGCATGAAAACAAAAAGCCTAGTCTGAGCTCGGAACAGAAGAAAGACCTCTTTACGCAGTGGCTCTTTGATATTGCTCTTCTGAGACGTTGCATCGGCAACACAGAAGAGGTGTCCGGTAGCTCGTTCCAGAACCTCGAGGATAACGTCTATCGATACTCTAGGCTGGAGGACGCAGCAGCGAGACAGCGAATCTCCAAGTCGGCCAATGAATTTTGGCAACGTACTAGCTTGCTGTTTGGTTTTCTAGCATAAGAGACATGAGAGAGAATAGACAGTGGAAGACTATACTAATACCTCAAGAATCCTTTAGCTTACCCTTGCTAACCATCGATCAGAAGTCGTGACACGTTGATAAAATGGTCTGCCGATATGTTAGATCTCCTCCCACATATGACCATAGTTCGTAGAGAACATATGATGCTTTCAAGTTCTTCTACAACGCTCGATGTCTTCCATTACTGGAGTTCCTTTCTCCGATATCAGAACCTGGACATGAGTACGCCCGCTTCTCTCATGAGGACCACGTCATATTAAACGACTTCAAAGTCTGTCATCGATGTGAGAATTGCGAACCATGGGCGTAAGGTATAGCCAATTCAATGCACAAGCTCGGGCATCCCTTGTTTAAGAACAAGATTCGACCACAACAAGAAACAAGGGCTGCGAAAGTTGGGCCAATAAGAGATTTAAATGCACAGGCTCTTTTCATGCCCATCGGATGCTCCAGATGCAACGGAGAAACAATGCAGGCATCGTGACATTTCTCTCTTAGAACGTTGACTCCCTTGTGAGGGGGAAATGCGACAGATGCTCTCAAGATCAAGAAGAGTGCGATAGACCATGCACGGTTCAAGGACAAGGAGGACAATTGAGCTTAAATGAGCACCAAGAACATGCAGTAGACACCGAAGGTTCTAGGAGGGTGTCCCGCATACTGCTGGTGTACCTATATCGTGATAAATAATCAATCCTTGATTAGAACAAGGCTGTAGGCGTCACGGCCTGTGGGCAGGAGACGGCTTGAATCGAGGCTCCTATCACATTCCACGAACTGGTGCCTAGGTTCGAACACCAAGTACGGGCCATCCGTGGCTTTCTTTCTTGTCCACTGCTCTGCTGCAACTTGATATCTCCATTGCACGCTGCGCTTCTTCCCCAGAGACGGCGAGCGTCATGATGCAGTGAATTCCGAGCCCTTTCGCCCTTTCCATTTTATGCGCCTGTATCCCAGAAGAGCCTCCAAACGGTCTAGAACTCACTTTCTATTCTTCTTCCCAGCCCACGCTAGTAAGTATTCCATCATGCCGCCTATTCCAGTTCAATAGTGCCAGGAGGCTTTGAGGTTCTAGTCAGACCGTATTAGCACGAAGCTCGAGATCCATAGGGGCTATCAGCTCCTTACAGATCATAGACAACACGGGACACGCCATCTACCTGATTGCAAATGGCACGCGCAATTTCCTAGGTCAGTTATTAGTACGCGAAAGAACAACATAAGGGCTGGGCAATGTACCTGGAGGAAGGAGTTGTCAAAGTTGAACACCTCAGCGCTCATAAAGTCTTTGGTACGCACAGCGCGAAGGATTACGATGTAACCCCAAACGCGCGTATCACCAAAAACACCAACACTACGGCTAGTATCAAGACCAGCAAAGGCTTGGGACATCTAAGGGGGGGTGTTTAGCTTGCAGCCATCCTGATCTGTGTGACATGCCCTACCTGATCGTAAAGGCCGGCCTCCTTGATCATGTTGATGAAGATATTGTCAGCCTTTCGAGCGATCTCAACTCGCTCCTTGGTAACGTCGCCAAGAATCCTGATGGCAATTCCCGGTCTACATTCGATTCAGTAAGCAGATGCTTCAAAACCGGTGAGGAGAATGAGAAGCTCAAGGGTGATCAACATACCCGGGGAATGGGTGCCTGTTTACCAGCGACTCGTGAATGCCGAGTTGCCGACCAATTGCCTGCAAAGCTTAGTAAAAGTGAAGTCAAGATTCAACCCCCTTTGTTAGCTTACCCTCACTTCATCTTTCTGTGCAGTATTGTCAGCTCTACGACCGAGCGTAGCTAAGAAAGACAAGTACAAGACTTACAAATAAAAGTCGGAGCGGCTCAATAAGCTATGGTAGAAGTCAAGTTAGGTTTCTCTGCGTGATGAAAGACAGAAGTGTGCTTACACGTAAGCCTTGCTAAATGAGCCGTCTTAGTCAGTGTGATCAAACCTAGCCAAGCGGTGTTCGACTTACGCCATTCATCATTCGCTGCATACCGGTAAGTAAAAAGGGAAGCGAATCAAGGGGACGTTGAGATTTCTTACCTCAGGCAACCCTCCTACGTTGTGGTGCGCTATCTCTAGTTAGCTGGTGCCCGCTTCTAGCACGACTTCGTCGAGCTTTATCAACCTACTCTTGATTGTTGCTGAAGGACCTCTCCACGAGAGTGATTCGATGCTGAAATGTTATTAGCTTGTACTCGACATTGCAAGCTCAAAAACGACCTACACATCAGGGTATAGAGTCCCTTGCAAAAACCACTCCACCCTCCCGGAGTTTGGTGTGTTTTCTGCTTCTTTTTCGATCTTGTGAGCCGTGTTAGTAAGCCTTCCATTCTCTCAAAGAAAGGTACATGCCCTTATGGCCTCTTTCTCAAACACATCGATGACTTTGGTGTAGTCAGCATCACTGTCGCGAACCCATCCAAGATGACTTAAAGTACTTACATGTCGACCCAATGATCTTTCGCTTCTTCTCAGGATCGGAAACGCCCTCAAGACGACTCAGGAACAGCTCGCTAGCCTCGACAACGGTGAGATTGATACCAAGGTGGTCCCTGAGATTTTTCTTGACCTCCTCGAACTCGTTGAGACGCATACAGCCGTTGTTTACACCTATCGCAATGAAGCGGTCCCCAATGGCTTCACGCATCAAAGTCGCTCCTACAGTGCTGTCGACACCACCACTCACGCCACCAATGACGAGTGCTTTGGGACCAACAAGATCTCGGATGCGAGTGATCTCGAGTTCAACAAAGTTGCCCATTTTCCAGTTTGGTTGAGCTCCGCAGATGCCGACACTGAAGTTGTGCAGAAGGTCGGTTCCACGGGGGGTCTAGATCCGAATGTCAGAGGGAGTTCTATTCTAGAGCTTTGGGGGGAACATACGTGTTCGAGCTCAGGATGAAACTGGACACCTAGTCACCCTGTTAGTGACCTCCCTTACTGAGCCATAAAGGTAGCTTAGAAAAGACAAACCAAAGATAGGCTTCTCCTTGTGGGCGATGCCGGCGAACTCTGAGTTCTTGGTGGCAGCAATGACCACAAAGTCCTGCTAGGGTTAACAAGTTTTCCAGAAATTCGAATGAAATTTCACTCGCCTTGGGCAAGTTGACTAGCTTGTCAAAGTGGGACATGAAGACAGAAATTCCGTCTCCCAACCCGGCGAAAAGCCGGTCGGCATGACTATTAACTTTGGTGATGGTGACGTCCGCGTGGCCATACTCTATGGTGAAGGGTCAGAAGGAATTTCATATGGTATTTCAAGCGTCACAAACCTCGTGCCTCTCCGCGAACAACATTCTTTGAGTCGATTCGCCAAGCGATCTCCTGGCAACCATAGCTAGGGGTAACAATATTAGTGTCATAGCATGCATTGCTGGATCTTGGACCAGGCCATACCAAATACCACTATAGATCCGTGTTAGTCTAACTTCAGAGACTTGAGGGAAGGGTAGAGAATACTTACAGAATGGGTACGTCGAGTTCAAAAACAGCAGGATCAACATCTACACGTATGAGTACACATAACAGGACATTTGGGAGACGGAAACTTTACGGGGTGAGCCCTCGTCATAGACAGAGGAAGGGCCTAGTAGCTCAGTCAGACCTCAACACAAGCCATACATCACGAGATCTCACACCTCCAGAGAAGATAATTCCCTTAGGCTTCCATGGCAGTTCAGCGACCTTGGTGGTACACGGAAGTAGCTCAGCGAAGACACCGAGAGCCCGAAGCCGTCGCAGGATAAGATGGCTAGTTTGTGAGCCAAAGTCGAGCACAAGTATGGTCTGGAAAGACACAGTTAGCTAGCTAGTCCACTCTTTGCGGCCATGCATCGATTGCCCCTGCACGCTCTGTCTGGGGCGATCAACTGCGAATCGTGGAGAGCGAGGACAGGTGAGCCTCGAGTCTCGAATCTTGAATTCTAGGCGGCACGTACGTCGAAGTTGTTATGAGGTACTTCGGCCTCGAGGGATGAAGCCATTGTGGTCGTGGTTTCGGCAGCGTACCGAACGGATTGGTGGTGTTCACAAAGTTGTCTGTGTAGGGAGAAAAAAAATTCATGAGTGTTGAGGGTGTGCAAGCTATAATTTTTTGACAGCTTGCCCCCACCTCACAGTGCCTTGCTACCGCCACCTTGAACTTACTCTGCAGATTAACGTTAATTCTTTAGAAAATACCCCTACTTATTTAAAACACTGAAAAAGACTGTGTGATATAGCACACTCTCCTAAGAGTATGTAGTCTACCTAATAACAAGTCCTATAACATTTCTACTGGTTCAACTTAATAATAATCTTTAATCAGAGGTTTAAGCTTCTCAGTATACCCTATAGAAATATTAATTAAATTAGGTCTTATAAATCTATGTCCAAAATGAACATGCTGTACAACCAGGTAGCTGAAGAGCTTAAACTTCCTCTTTTAGACATAGACCCTCCTCCAACTTCTACCTTGCACCACCGATCCAGGTCTTGAGTCAACTCGGCCGTAAGTCTAGATCTACAGGTATAACTTAGCTACTTATATGTAAAGTGGTATATGTAGTAGAAAATAGAAACACCGTTTCAGAGACACTATCTTATATGACCCTCTAGCCCATCAAGGTGCGACAAAGCCCTAATTCTAACTTGGTAATTAGATCTCTGTGTTTGCGATCTTCAAAAAGGATCACGCTTATGCTCACGATTGAGCTGTTAACAGACTGGGATCATTCTTGAAACTATGTATACAAAAATGTATGTCCCTTGTCTTCATCCTCCCAATGGTCTGCTGCAAGACCCATTAAAGATGCTGCTTCGGCACCTGATAGTGGTGGTGAGGAGGGCTAGTCCTACAAGTCGCTTCTTCTACAGATTAAGCCCTCTCGCTCACTGCCTGTAGTTTCCTGGCTTAGGCTTGGCTGTCTTGCTATTTGTCGAAGAGTCTGGCGGTTAGTTTCGGTGTAGATCAAAGTAGCGATTCAGCATACAAGTAGAGCAAAGCACATATAAATAACTGCACATAAGGTTAGATATTGATCCTAATTATTGACAACGCCTATCTGCTCTGCGCCTCCTCCCAAGCTCCGTCTTCTCGCTTGTTTCCTCTGGCAGATTTCTTCTCTAACCCAATTTGTATGACAGGATAGCCAGTCTACATACCTGTAGAAATCTATTGAGAGGTTCATAAGCAAATCTTCATCCTCAATAATAACAACTCTCACATACGACCATTACGTGGTGGAATATACGGGATCCCGTCCGCTCCTCCAGGCTTAAACTGCGAAGCGCTGAATTAGTAGTTGGGTCGGTGATGGCCAGCGAATTCCCGATGCTGTATCCTTCTGTTCCTTTTTTTGCGAACTGTTCTTTTTATCATGTGTAGAAGTTCCGTCTCGCAGTGTTGCACCAGATTCCGCAGTTGGCGAACACTCCTGTTGGCGGTAGAAAACCTCGCAGTTGTGACCTGATAAATATTAACAAAAAAACTACCTCCTCTATATAAAACACCCTTTTCTTCACAATGAGTTGTAAATCATGTTAGAAAAATGCAGTATCCATGTTTCACAGCTTATGTCGCTTCGCACCACTCGCAAGCTTTGCAAACTCTTCTTGCGGCACCCCCTTCATGAACCGCTCTAACCCAGCGAAAACCTCGTGCACGTTCTGCGTATGCATAATATCCATCTCAGGCTTCCTGATCAGCTTCTTGATCTCAATCAAGCTCTCTCCAATGAGATGATCGCCCAGCCTCTCGTCAACCTCGCGCAACACCCTCGCCCTGAACTTGACATCATCACCCTCGTCAAATATGGCGTTTACAAAACCGCAGCGTTCCAGTTCTTCTGAGCTGATACGACGGCTCATGAGCAATGCTTCATTTGCCCGCGCAGGTCCGAGACGAAGTGCTAGAGCTCGTGATGCACCGCCCTCGGCGACAAGGCCGATAGATGAGAAGGGCGTTAGAAGGAAGGCAGAAGGCGCGCAGTAGATGAAATCGGCAAAGGCAACAAGTGCAGCTGTGAGGCCTACTACTGGGCCGTTGAGACCAACAACGAGGACCTTGGGGTGAGTTGTAAAGGCGTGAGTGATGTTCAAGTTAAAGGCGACAAAGGTTCGAAGCAATCGTTCGTGAGATTGATCGCCTTGGCCGGTTTCTTTTCTAGTGGCGGCCACATCGGCTCCTCTTCGAACAGTTAGCGATGCGATACTTGGGTTCTTCGTCATACGAGCAGCAGACACTGTAACGTATGGCGATGTATTGGGTATGGGGTACTTGCGCTGAAAAGTAGCGACCCTTTGCAAGAATCACGGTAGTAAAAACTTCGTCGTGAGTAGCGATCTCTCGCATTTTCTGAGCGAGGTCGTAGTATTGCGCAAAATTGAATGCGTTGAGTTTACGCTCATTGCTGATGGTCAAGATGGCCACACGACCGCGAAATTCGAGATTGATAATGGATTCTTCTGCCATGATGGACTAGATGCAATCCTCTGGATTGCAAGCAAATATGTTTGAAATAAGACAGAGAGGAAATGACAAATACTCCGTAGCTCTACAATCAACGGATAGAAAGATGGAATAAGAAAGAGATGTCGTTATTCTGTGCTGAAGGTAGACTAGGTAGGGGTAACAAATTACATGGGTTGTTGCCTACCCCGGACTTGAAGGGAGGATCTCCACCCGACCACCGAGATGCCTCGGCATACAAAGTGGGGATATAGCCGGCATCTATCATACATAAGGAAATGATATAGGAATACCGGCAACCGACTGTAATAATAGTCTATCCCCTTGAGTGCTGCAGCCCTTCAGGAGGTCATACCAGGGATCGGTTAATCAAGGCATGGTGAACCAACAATACCTTTGAAGCGTGGTGGTGATGCTACTGAATTCGAAAGCCGATATAATTAGCACAGCAAGCAGAATAATGGCTTCCTCCGACATCATCTTTCGCAAAGCTTTTATACCTCTATCCTTCTGGTACGTGGTGTCTAGTGGGTCAAGTACCTAACTAAGTGAAGGGTTGTAGCAATCAAGGGGATAAGAGCCTCACAGTTAGTTGACATTGGATTAATCGAATCCGTCACAACTATCCGTATGCGTATAAAAAAAGGTGACGGGAGATAACTTGGGTACTTAGGTAAGGTACTTAGGTTTGAATAATTTGTACTAGGTAGTTACTCCTGAACCAGTCCTAAAAGCGACAAGCAAAGGCGTCAACGGTCCACAGGCATTTACGGCGCCCAACATGTAAATTCTTTTTTTATCATCAAAGCCAGGCCACCCACAGCGTGCTTTCGCTCCGTTCAACCCCACCCGATACCACTACCATCTTCAAGCACGCCCCTGTCCGCGCTTGGGAGCAATATACCTTTGCTTTGGGAAGTTCAGAGGCAACGCCAGACGTGCCACAGTAATAGTTGTCTTGCTCTCCTTGTTCGTCACAGGCTTGACACGACTACCAATCTCGTGGAAGTAAGTATTCATGGTCTTCTGGTCGATCTTCAGGTCATCACGCAGGTTCTGCGTGTCCACCTCGAAGTTATCGATGATGCTTGCAAACACGCAGCAATGTGTTATCAAAAGATCAACATGAAACTTCCGCATCTCGCCTCGATCCGAGAACTTGCGGCGGATGCTCTCAATGACTGCCTCGGGCGCAGGAGCCAGGAATTCCCTGAGCTTCTCTCGTGGCGGTATGGCTCGAGTTCCACGGACCTTTCCAGGCTTGGTGTGGAGGTAGAAGAGCAGGACGAAAAAGAAGTACCGAAGTACGCGTAATCGGTCCACGGCATCCTCGTTGCCCGCTACTTGGTTCACACGCGCAGCAACAAAGCGCGAAGGCACTTGAATGCTCTCCTTGTGCTGCACCTTCTCCTGCCATTCTCGAATTGGTACCAGCTTGAGGATGTCGGCTCCAATGATCTTCTTAGGGTCGTATACGTCTTGGATCTCGGTCGCATCTATATTAGCGATAGGAACGGGCTTGGCATCGTCCACCACCGCTTGTAGTTCTTCTCTTGATGCCATAGTTGACGTGATTTCTCCGATGGAGCTGAGCATAGCACGGGCTGCAGAGTCGATCTTGGTAGGGGCATCCCCAGCCTTCTTCTGTGGAGCGATGGCGTTTAAGACGTTCTCCTGAATAGCCTTCTTTGCCTTCTTCGTACCGAATGTCTGGCCGAGATCGGTCTTGAGTTGCATCATGGTCTGGATTTGGTTAGCATATTGAACCTGTTGAGAAGACGGCGCCAGAATCGAACCTGTTTCATGTCGCGCTCACCCGAAACAGCAGCAGAGGCTTGCCTTGCCCGTACGACTCCCCGGATCGTCATCTTCTTCGCTTCAACTACCTCGAGCTTGCCGGTTTTGGGGTCGTAGATCCCGAGAAAGTGATTTAGAGCTGGTTTGGACCCTCTGGCTCCATCCGCTTTGGCTGTGTAGTCCATAGTTCGATGCGCGGTCGAGTGCAGGAGGAAATCTTGCTCGCCAGCCGACTTGGGCTGCTTCGATTTTGACTTGGCGCCATTATTGGGAGTATATGAATGGAATGGGATGTTCTTCGGTACTTCAAAGCCATGAGTCGTCGCTATAGTCCTTGGGTCAGTGTTGCATCGCGACCAGGCTTACGAAGTGGTTGATACCTATCACAGGAGGGCAGAACTTGGGTTGGAGAACAGAGGAAACAGACGCTGATGGAGGCACATCAATGGCAACTTTCTTCTTAGGTTTTGAGGTAGCGATAGCGTCGCCGCTTCTTTTGCGCTTCTTGCTCTCCGAAGCCATTGCGTGTTCGTGTCGCTCTGCTATTGAAGTCACAACTGAACTCCGTGGTAAGTTCTCTGATTTTTTTTTTGGGCGATGTCCCACCTCTAAGCGGCAGAAAAAAAGATCCGCTGTTTCGCCGAAACATAAGCGGAAGGCGGTGAGTGACTTCTTGAATTCTTAATTTAAATAGCTTCTTAATAATACAGTTTAGTAGGGGGGGAATAAGCTAGTTAAATCTAAAAGTGTTTCTTAAGTATATTAAAATAATTTTTTAATATATATAGTTTTTAATTATATTTATATTACTTAGTTTTAAATATTAATTTATTTAAAATTTTATAAAGTTTTAATACTAATTTTATTTTAATTTTTTATACTTATAAATTTCTTACTTAAGTTAAAAGTCAGAAGAAATTAAAAGTCTATCACTTAGTCTTCCTATATCTACATAACTTAGTAATAATGCTATGGATTTTTTTA
>JABCKB010001180.1:0-14662 GCA_013184455.1 Fusarium continuum
GTGTAATCGTATAAAAAAAAAGTCACGTTATGAATTTTGGGACAGTGAGCCCTCTGGACTGCCGTACCCCGCCAATTTAGCTTGATGTTGGACTTGTATCTGAAAGCATTGGTTTTGTAGAGAAAGGTGACTCTGTCTAATTTAGATGCCAAGCACTGTGGTTCACATTATCTTTACCAGTGCCAGATAAGTCTAAGGCTAAGTCCTTGCAAAACACTGGTGACGTCTGTTTAATCAAGCGTACTAGACCTCGTAACTTCTTGTAAGTCAGATCGTGGCCTCCAGTTTCGTGAATGACGTATCCTTTTGGCAATGTCGGTGTTCTGCGACCGAGAGGCGCTATATCGTCGGACAGCCTGCTTCGAGACAATAAAGACAATCGAGCATGTCTTGCTAAACAAATGCTGCACTTTTAATACTCAAGAATGTTCCGAATACCTCCGCAATTTAGTTGATTGGTGTTTTCGGAATTCATGATGTGAAGGCAAAAGAGGTGCCGGCCATGTTATACTGACATCAAAAGGCTCGTGTAAGAAGAAGCAAGCGCGCCGTGGTAGATAGAAGAAACGTAGAGTAGAGGACAAGAAAACCACGCACACTCCAATTATATTCTCACTCACTACTATTGTATCAGCCCATACGATATGCCCGTCCGCCGTCCTCCATAGATTGACTAGAACTCAATTGAAAGCCGTGTTACACGGTAAGATGAGACGAAAGAACCTCGGTTCAATGGACGGGGTAACCGGGTCCACAGCGTCGGCCCGCCGCCATGACCACGGCTCATGAGACATGAGACCTCGAGATCAGCTGTCAAGCCATGCCGAGCTCTACCTCACGAAGAGGAGATACGAGCTGGCTTGTTTTTTATGCTGGGTAATTCAAAAGGATTGTACTTACTACAGCATTCATTCCGGCTATCCCTGACACTTTAAATTTGAGGTATCGAACACAGTACCTACTGCCTGTCTGGCTGTCATGAGCTTGTCTAGAATTACCCCACCATCACCCTCCATCTTGTGATTGTCGATGATGCCCCTCCACACCTTCTTCAACCCCACGAGCCAGGGGATAGCCAATCCCCTGGGTTCTGCGGCTTATGCTTCTGTTTCACGCCCGTAAACGAGAATCTGTCCATTCACGTTACGGGCTTTGGTTACACATTCGTGACTGATAGGCTACTCGTAGTGGGGGTTCTATCTCATCATGATACAGGCCATCTCATATCGCCCAGAGGATAGGGTGTCGACATGGTTATTCAAAAAGGAAAAGGATCAGAGATTCAGATCCTGGGGGTTGTTTACCGGTATTCCGGATGCTTCCTCGGCCCCACGTCTACAATGTCCCAATGCTTTACCCCGCTATCAACCAAGACGCAAACGTTCAAGATCCAAGGCTAGGCCCAGACAACGGACCAGAGCCAAGTTGACGCACGTTTTCGCGGCGCGGACGGGACAATGGACAAACAGGGTCTAGGCAAATGGATTGCTTCGGCGTTCCGGAGGCCAAGAGATACACCCAACACGAGCTACGTATGCGGGTATATGAGCTACGTGGGCAGATACTCGAGTGATAGATAAAAATGCGCCTCTCTCCTCTCATCCCGTGCTCTGTTTTTTTCAATTGACTTGGAATCAATCCATCTCATCAGAAGCTCACACAAAACTGTACCGTGGCTCCACTTCGACCAAGGTCTCAACTACGCTGCCGAATCTCAACGACTGTCTCTCAACGAGTTCCAGTCATTAAGCAATCGACTATATATCTAAGTCAATTGTACTCCGTACGTCCTATCACAAATATCCCGCAATTCTTGCAATTGCTCACATCTCTAGCTATCCAACTCATCTTCAAAGCTTCATCCGCTCCCCTAAACCAACAACGATGGCTCCTCTCACCCCACACTGGCATCAGCCCTCCCACCCTGACATCCAGGAAGTCGTCGTCGTGAACGCTGAAGAGTTCACCACAAAGAGCATCTCACGAGTCTCACTCCCGCCCTTTGCCGTCTTTGCAAAGTTCGATTTCCCTCCTTGCACGCCCGCCAGCGTACCTACCTACGCTACTGTCCAGACCGGCCGCGATACTCATCTCAATCTGAACAGCGATCTGTTGTACATCAATCATTCTTGCGAACCTACTCTCGTTAGTTGACCTACTTGAAGGAGAGCCCCTGGCTGTTGAAATACCCCCATTCTCACCGGTATGAGGGATCGGATGGTTAACGTTGAGGATGCAGCTCTTCGATGTAGGAAACTTGAACATCCTTGTTGGACCCAAGGGCCTTAAAGTCGGCGATGAGCTTACAGTTCGTTCACTCCCTTTCAGCCCTTTGGATTTGACGACTTATACGAGAATTAGTTCTTCTATCCCTCCACCGAATGGCACATGGCCCAGCCATTTGATTGCCTTTGCGGAACACCCTCCTGCCGTGGCCGCATCTCAGGCGCTCGGGACATGACCCAAGCCCAGCTTGACGGTATCTGGCTCAACGGCCACATTATCCAGCTCCGCGCCGAGCATCTCGCCCGCTCCGAAGATCCCACGACCAACGCCCTCCGCGATGCCGTTGTCCATGCTGAAAAGGTCCTTGAGTCAGCTCGTCTTGCCCTTCGCTCTTACACGAACAACACGCACGTCCAGAATGGAAATGGCACTTTTCCTTCCAAGTTCGCCAATGGATCACTTGGAAAGGCGGCAGGATTGGAGCACCGTGGCCCGACTTCTCGTGAGTTGAGCGGTGAGATGGGCGGCGATACTATTCGTGCTTAGAGGTCAGGGGTTTCGATGGCGGCGACCGAAATATGTCGCAGTTGTTGAAGAACCCATTAGTGAGAGGGGGTAGTCAGCACGTAATTTCGTTTCAATGATTGAGATTTCGAGTTTGGTTTGGCTATTATCAATGCTTCGTTCATTAAATTCATATAGGACACCCCTACTCTGCCAACGTACATGACTGCACTTTTCCACTTAGGTAAAAGCAGGAAGCTTCCTTCTCAGACTTCACGTGAGGACACCACTCCACAAGAGGCATGCCCCAAACGCCAGAATCCGCTCGTAACTGATCAAGAATATAGTTGAGGATAGAAGTGCTGTGTCAACTACCAAGGACAGCCACCCTTCAGGACTCTTACTCTCTTTCTTTCGAGTCTTTCCAGCGACTCCAAGCACTGCGGCCTTTCTCAGAGCCGGCTCCGCCGCTGTACTTAGCCTCTGCCTTCTCCCATTCAATTCGCTCCATGCTGCGGCGTGCGAGAAAAGCGCGCGCAAATTTCCACGCCTCTGTATCGGCTAGATTCCAGGCCTCAAGCGACGCACGCAGTCGGGTGTCGATGGTTGATTTCTTGAAGGCAACAATCTTTTTGGCATGTTCTAAGAGAGCCTTCTCCTTGGCCTGCTTTTCTTGTAGCGTAGGTTTTTTCTCTTTAGGAGTGTCTTCTGGTCGAGGCTGAGGCCTTTCGGGCCCTGTTTCCGCATCGGATTTTCCTGCACGCTCCTCTTTTGCCGGTTTATCAACCTTAGTTTTTTCTTGCTTGGGTTTCTCTTCCGGTATGTTACCACCGGCCGTATATGCTTCTCCTAAGCCCCTGGGAACGCGGAATCCGAAATACCACTCTAGATCTGGGGGCACATCAGCCTCAGCTGTCAGCCAAAGCGCATGAGTGGGGGCATGTTCATCTGCCACGGCCTGTTTAAAGTGCATGATGCGTAAATTGCTTGAGACTTTTGGACCTGAAATTCCCTTGGTGATTGCCTCGAGCCACGGGTCGCGGGGGGCCTCCTTGAGAATCCAACTGACATCGACCCTTTCCTTGAGATTGGTCAAAGTGGCAAGAGTCCAAGGGTGAGGGACTGTCCCAATGGCAAACTTGTCACTAACATTCTGATACTGCTCCGATGTGGTGATCTTCATAGACGTGGTCCCAGCAGCGCAGCGTGTGCAGCTCGAAATGCCAGGAGGGCACGACGAAGGGATAGGATTGTCGGGGCAGAAAGCCAGGGAATTAGCAAGTTTAAGAGCCGGGGCAACCATCTGCGTGGTATGTTCAGGAAAGGGTTTAAGAACCTCAATGCCACCAGGGAAGCTAGTCTGCCAGACGGCATGTAGATGAGCGTTGATCAGCCTGTTAAGAGCTCCTAGACCCCTGGCTCGTCCATTACTGAGGCTGTCATGAACTTTGGGGTATTGCTTCTTGATTATCTCCGGGCTGTACTGAACTAATGCGTTCTGTGCTTTGTCGACCTTGAAATCATTCTTTGCCGATCCATCGATAACATTCTTGGCAGTTTTCAATGCTGGCGAGTCCATCAGTTTTCGGATGGTTTTGGTAACATCTTCCTTAGGCCCTACGATGAGCGCGCTTTCGAGGCTCTTCCACCTGGCCATGGCAGGGTATTCACCCCTTCTGAGAAAAACCAAGAGAGGATCCTCGGTGTGAGCAATTGGAAACAAAGTGTAGTCTACCAGGAGGCCCGTCCCCATAGATTCCCAGGCGAGCCATCTCATTAGGTCAGCCTTCAATTCCGGCTGTACTTCGTGTCTTTGCAGTTCTTGATACTTTGGATTTCCCGTGGCCTCGGAAGCGCCCAGAATGGTNNCAAGTCAAAAGCAAGTCGCTCTCTGCATCTTTTTCTTCCCTCGATTTCTTAGCCGTCGCATCGTAGTAACAGTAGATGAATGGGCGGTCATGGAGTGGGGGGAGAAGAGCCCTATCCTCATCAAGGGTAAAGGAGCTAGAGAAGGGTACAGAGAGCCACTTCCAATCAGCCCACCAAGAAGTTCCCTGATATGAATCTTGCGCACGAACCGGGGGTGCGTGTGCAGGTCCGCGAAATGGATTCAGTCCTGTTACGCCTTTGCTGAGAGAGTCACGGAGGCCAGAGACGGAGCTTTTGATCTTACTGGGGCCATCCTTCTTCGTGGCGTCGTCGGGAACATTGACTTGGACGGCAGTTGGAGACAGGAGGGTAAAAGTTGTGTAGGCGAAGATGATGAGAGCGAGGACGAGATAAGTCAAGCGGCGGGACACAAACCGGCGTTGTCTGCCGTAAAATATGTTGATGGCCATGTCAATTGGAAGACAAAACAGATGCGAGCCAGCAGGGCTCTCGGGCGTTGGGAAGAGTATAGAACCAAGGGCAGCGAACTTGATCTGGTCGAGGCGCGCCAATTCTCACTGCCAGAGAAGCATTTCGATGAGGATTTAGGGAGTGAGAGGGCACGACACGCGACGATGTTGGAAGCACAAGATATAAGATAAGAACGGCCTAGAGCCGAGAACTCGGATCTATGGCTAATGTAGCAGTGTAGTTACAGCAGAGATAATAAAGGCTGTCGCAAAATGAGGGAGGGGGGATCAAATACGAGGATTGCTGACAAGCAGCTGTTGTAATCCCCTTACGGCAGGGGGTTGGTTGGGGTCCATGGTCACGCGTTACTAAACAGATGCAAGGTGGTTCGAGTTAGGTACCTATCTAATTAATGGCAGGCATGAAAAGGAAGGGCTGCATGTAATGATCCAGCCGTCGAATAGGACTGGATTGTCCTTATCTTGAAGAAGAGAAACAATCAGCATTATGAAACTGTCTTTCACGCACAGCTCAGCTCTAAGTTAGTACAGAACAAAGGGATCCATCCATCCTTGAGCTTGTGTGGAGATCCTGACGTGTTAATACGTACCACATACCTATAGTAGTTATACTGTACCTACATGAACTGCCTAGACTGCACGGAGCTGAGCGGCTTTAAAAGGCCCACCTGTGCTCCGTACCAAGTTTAGCTCCAAACGCCAAGAATTAAATATCCTTGATACCGAGGACTCGGGTGGACTGCAACAAAGATGGGTTTACCTTACTGTCAAGGTACCTACCTTGTGTAGTAGCATAATAGAAATAATATTCTTGTTACGGTATCCGCAATTAAATATAAATACATAAAACTAAACCTAAATCTTATTTTACGCTCTTATTATATGTTCTTCGTTTACCATTTACAGCAATTGTATCGCATCATTTTTATCAATGAAGGGTCCACTACGGATACTGGTGACGCTATTGGTAGGGCTGACCAGGGTTCGTTCTACCCTGTTTAGTTTTCTACTGTCAAGCATTATAAAACAATATCGATATTGACCTATCCTTCATTTTCTCTCTCTTGATAATAAAGATTAAATACTATTCAAGGTTTGCGTAAGTTATCTTACTTTTTCTAGGTACTTACTGCCCCGCCATTCACTGAATGACCAACAACCCCCAGCGTCCATCCATGACAGCGTGCGTTGGGCAGGCAGCAGCAGGTACCCCCCCATGGATGTATGCCCTTTCAGCTTCACTTTGCATACTTCCTCCCTACCAAGGCAGGTACAGTAGGTTCTTTCAGTAACACAAAGTTCAGTGACGTAAAGCAAATACTTCAACAGAATTGACCCAGCAATTTCACACCAAATTTTAAAAGCTCTTCAAAATTCTTTGCTGAATTCAACAAAGCTCGTCGCTAAACCTCTTCACCCAGCATTGCAATCCCGTATCGGCAATATCACAGATGGCACCATGGGTGTCAGGCAGTTCAACCATGACCTCAGGGCCGCAGTAGCTGCTGACAGCTTCCCTCGTGTATCGAATATACGGAAAGGGGATTCTGACGGAGAGATAACATTTACCTATACGCCAGAAAACGAGCCCGAACTGTCCTCTATCGATATACAGGCCCTTTCAACAGACGCCGACTCGTACCCGAGACACCCAGGCTTCCTGGTTTTTACTTCCTCGCCAGTCGGACAGGATCTAGAAGAATGGCTGCAAGAGATCTCCGACTCGACTGAGGGCAAGAGCGTCACAGATGTCATCACATTGATCTCTAGAGTGTTGACTGCAAAGTTAAACTTTTCGGACCAGCCGACCTCGCCGGCCCTCTTGCCCTGTGACAAGGATTCAAACGAGGATTCAGCTTTCGACGATGACCAAGACTCAATCTACGAAGATGAATATGAGATCGACATTGATCCACTGCCGCCCGGAAGGCCGGGTTTGGGTAATACTTCTATCTATGTCGGGTCCATGACACGCCTGAAGCGTCATCTACGAGAAGCAAGGAACGAGGGGTTTCACATATCAATCCCAGTTGAAGAGCGAAAACCCGAGTCTTTCAGCATCTTTTCGCTTTCTATCCGAGTCTCGAAACTCGGCATTCCCGAAGAAGCGTTAGAAGCGTGGGATCTCAAGCCATTTGAGTATGTTGTCATGCTGTTCAAGCTACCAGTAGGCTACCCCCCTTTATTGGAATTCTTACATCTTCCGTCGGACCAAACAACAATGCAGTGCAGGTTCGGCAAATGTGCTGGTCCAGAGCCGTCTTATGAGTCTATGAGACTAGTGTTTAATGGCGAAGATTGGAAGGAGGAATCAGAGAAACGAGAACATAACCAGACCAACTTCACAAACACTTTCCTTCCGTTGTCTATGTCGTTATCTCTCGATACGCTCTTGAATGAGGAGTTCCCAAGCCTCTTACGGTTACGACAATCTGAAGGGATTTCTTGGGATCGAGCTCAAGCTCTGAAATTCAGTCTGAGTAGAGGCAATCATCTCCCCAAGAACGCGGACTCGCTTGAAGGCATCCAAGTTGAACCTAGCCGAGACAACTATGCTGACTGGTTCGGTTTCGAGTTTCTTCGGCGTGATTACGTATCAAAAGAAGATGCAGACGATCTCAACATCCTCCTTGTTGCAATGCAGTTCGGCCTTCAGAGGCTAATCAAGTGCACCAAATACTGCATGGTTTGCCATCAAAGGGCAGAAGGAGGGTTTGAAGCTGTAAAACCTTTTGTCTGCGAGAGTTCACTTTGTCTCTATCAGTACCTGTCCTTGGGATTTGGCCAAAGTATCGAGCACGAAATAATTCACAACACATATGTTGTCGACCTCCTCATCAGCTTTTTCTATGCCGCCGTCACAGCCAGTCGACTTCGCGAGTTTCCGCAAGGCCTAGGACTCAAGTGTGCTACCTCGGGATTTGCAGAGAGTCCTGCCGAACCCCTCGCCGTTGAGGCTTGCTTCAATACCAACATAATCAAATTTCAAAGCAGCGATTATGCCACTTACAGATCCATTGGAGAGGGCCAATACATACTTCTTCTCGTCGAAGACCCGAAAGTACCTCCACAGGTACCAGTTATGCGAGGATGTACGTTGACAAGTCCTTATTCAAAACCATGCCAAACATTGATGTATAAACGAATACTGACAAGGTACCCAGTCCATGAGAAGCACATCTGTGTGATCGAATCGTGCAATAACGCTGAAGTTACCTTCAAAATCATCTCAACATACACAGCCCCCATCAATCTTGGCGTGATTCCCGAACATCAGCGTCCCACTCAGGACACTCACCCTACACCAGGAGGGGTGAGAGCATTAGTTTTCAAATACGAACAAGATGTTGATGAGCTTGAATCGCTGGAGCGCAACCAGGCACTCACCCTCATGACTAGGTGCATACCTGCCGTGGAGGAAATGAGAGACTACCTGACAAAGATACCTGGACGTCGGTTATCTTCATGGAAACGTATGGATGCATCAACCCTCAGCCTCCTCAATTGGATTGTTGCCTCGAACAGATCTCTCATTATACAAGACGCCCCAATCCCTGGGTCTTCTCCATCGGCTAAAGAAAGACGCAATCTCGTTTATGGCATGAGCCCAGGATGGATACAGTTTCGTTTTGTACAGGGATCTCCTGAGAAAGAGCAAGTTTTCCTGCAGGAGTTGGGGAAGGTAACAGGACCTCAAATAGAGAAGAGGGTAGGATGCCAAAGTCTTTTCGCGTGGCACGGTAGCCCACTGCAGAATTGGCACAGCATCATACGGACTGGCCTCGACTTCTCTACAACATTGCATGGCCGCGCCTACGGCGACGGCGTTTACTTTGCAAAAGAATTCAAGACCAGCTACACGTATTCGAACGGGTCCGGCTCTTATGGATGGCCAAACTCGGTACTCAAAGTGAGGAATGCTATCAGTATCTGTGAGATTGTAAACAACCCTTCCCAATTCATATCAACGACGCCTTACTACGTTGTAAACAAGATCGAGTGGATACAGTGCCGCTATCTCTTCGTCCAAGTTCAGCAACAGAAGGAATGCGTAATCCCTAGCTCTACGCATGCCGTGCGCTCTGAAGTCGCATTGCCCTCAGCATACATCGAACAGGACCCAGCATATGTGCTGACTTTAGGATCCCGACCAATTGGCATCCCTAGATCAGCGATACCGACTTCCCGTCGGCGCGCCCTCGAGAAAAGCCAGACAGAGGCGGGCTCATTAATGGAGTGCCCTATTGTGCTTGATTTGGAGGACGAAACTCCTGAAGAAATGAAAACTGCCACTGACATTGACAACCTCCTGGCTTCAGATGACGAAGATGATGCTACGCAACCTATAACGATGCGAAAGAGGCGACGGACGTCTACAGACTCAGGTCTGGGAGAAACACGGCTATTGAGGCCGATGCAGAAGCTCGACAACGTTACCCCTTTTCAGCCGGGTCAAGTTGATCTGAGCTCTCTCCCAAAACTCGCCGAGCCTACTTGGGCATCGTCGTCCCCAGCAGCTCTTCGAGCACTCAACGGCCAGATCAAAGACCTGCAGAAGATTCAGTCCAGATCTAGCTTAGTCGCGCTGGGTTGGTACATCAACTTTGACAAGCTGGATAACCTGTTCCACTGGATCGTCGAGCTTCATAGCTTTGACAAGGACCTGCCTCTCGCCCAGGATATGATACGTCACGGCTGCTCCAGCATCGTGCTTGAGCTCCGGTTTGGCACTTCTTTCCCAATCTCGCCGCCATTTGTCCGTGTGATCCGTCCGCGATTCTTGCCTTTTGCTCAGGGGGGCGGAGGCCATGTCACGGTGGGCGGTGCCATATGTTCGGAGTTGCTCACCAACTCGGGGTGGTCTCCAGCGCTGTCACTGGAAAAGGTGTTCCTCGAGGTCAGAATGAACCTCTGTGAGACGGATCGTCCAGCTCGTCTCGAGAATTTCAAAAGGGCAGGTAACATGGACTACAGTATGTTTGAGGCTATCGACGCATTCCGCCGTGCTGCTACTGCCCACGGGTGGCAGATTCCCCCCGACCTCGAGATGCTGGCTTCCATGGCTACCCATTGAAGAGGCAAAATGGCGAGTAAGCCCAGAAGCCCCAGAACTCATTAGTTCTAAGGACAATTTAGGAGCAAAGACTACAAGCTTTATAAAAGTTTGGAGGATTATATAGATACAATGATACCTAAATTAGCACAGGCAGTGTTCTCTGTCTATATAATCCCAGGCTTATATTTATTCGCTCTCTAGCCTCAGTCATAAAACTTGGGATTTTTTAGAAAACAACAATAACACCTGCCTGTCTAAACTATTATGTTATTGCCGTTTTATCCTAACCGCTATACTTATTCTGCGTTTCTCTCAATTTGTAATGTTCCATATTTGACAGTCAGGTAGGTCGGTCAATAATTTTCCACATAGTCTGCTTGGAGAGAAGTGTTCAACTTTTTTTTTCGTATTTCTTATACTTTAGCAGCATCGCCATTTGCAAGGCTAACTGAACCACTGGCCTAGGCTCCTGTCACAGTACAGTAGCTAGGCCAGCACCTGTCTAAACTTTTGGTTGATCCAAAGCTCTACGTTTTGATTTTACTTCTATGCAATTACAGGACTGAGATAAGAGAAACGAATCTCCAAGAAAGGTCCCTTCGTTTATACGTCCAATCATACCACTTCTTCTCAAACCTCGGAAAGGGGGAGAGATAAAGGCATTAGCCCTCGAACAGATGTTTAGGAAAGTTTGTGTGTAGAGCAAAGAGAAGAATCAGGGTCCACTGAAGGAGGAGCTTGATAGTCCAGGTTAAGGAATAGGTGAAATTGTGCAGCATAGCAGAAAGCAAGAAAACCCGTGCCCCGACCCGCGCTGCAACCGTTCGACCAAATCCCTTCCTCCCATAATCTTCTTCGCGCACAGTCGTGTGCCAGTCCAAGTACCTTGTCAGGGTACGTTGATGTGAGTAGATGGGAAAGATTGTGAGAAAAGAAAGCCAGAAAAACCAAGTCTGGCAAGATGTGGCATGCAATATAATACGGAAGCTCCCCGTTAAACTCCAAAACAAAATATCCCATATCTTTTTAAGGAGTCGCAGCACGGGATAAATGCTTGCGACAGCCTGGTTGAGGGCGAGATGCGCCTTGTAGGAAGCTGGTCAAAATAATCAAGAGCCTTGAGATGGTGCCCTACTCGCGCAAGCGGGAAAACACATCCTCATGTTGCTGAATTCTTCGACAAACCGTGAGTGAGGTATTTGCACCTTAATTGTGCTGAAAAAGCACACTGATAGACTCGCCATGGTGAACACGGCGTATAGCTTCGGCAAAGACGGGCGAGATATCGAGGACTTCGAGTTTAGGGCAGAGTCGGCGATGTTCATTTTGAGGGACAGAGTTGGTAACAAGCATCTTGTCAATAGAGGAGGCGTTGATACGAGCGATAGCGTCGCCGCTGAAGACTCCGTGAGTGACAAGAGCGTACACCTTAGTGGCACCCTCCTTCTTCAGAAGCTTCGCAGCCCGTGTGATGGTGTTGCCGGTGTCGATAATGTCGTCTACTAGAATGCAGATACGGTTTGCCACATCACCAACCAGCATCATGCTGGCGTTTCGATGCTCTGTAAATCGAATCGGCCGTCTCTCCTTTGCAGCAATACATGAGTTTTGATCAGAAGGGGACAGATCAGAGGTTGGTGGGATTACCTTGTGAATCAAAGCGAAGTCCGTTTTAATGCTGTCGGCAATCAAAGTAGCTCGCTTTGCGCCGCCAGCATCGGGAGAAACAATGACAGCATTCTGGTGACCGGGAATTTGAGCCTGAATGTAGTTCTGAAGCAGCGCCTTTCCATATAGGTTATCGACAGGGATGTCAAAGAAACCCTGATATTGAGGATCGTGGAGGTCCATAGTGATGATATGGTCGGCACCGGCGCAGGTGAGCAAGTCGGCAACAAGAGTTCCGGCCTGAGCAATCCACTGCTTGTAGCCTGGCTTTGGCTGGAAAATGGAGACGTTGGACTGGTTCTCGTAGTCGTGTGTGGTGTAGGCACTCCTCAAGGAGGAGGTCGAGTTCTCGGCATGATGGCCCCGAGCTTCAGAGGTGGTGCTGGAGAAGGTGTCCGAGCGACGAGGGGTGAAGTCGCCGTTGGTGCCATTAACACCATTTGTCGCGCCACTGGCAGCATCTTTCGCGGTAGCTGTTTTTGAGAGCTTCTCGGTCAAGTTGTTGACACCATTGGGCAGGCCGGCTGACCTGGGGCCACCGGGACGGGGTGTAGGAGGAACACTCTCAAATGTGTAGTCCTTGGAAGAGCCAGAGACTTGCGACAAAGGAGCGCCGGCTTTGTTGTAGGGCCAGTCGGGCTGTCGGGAGTAGGGAAAGAGAGGCACGACGGCGGTCACTCGCTTTGCGGAGCCAGTTTTGCAGGCTGAGATCATGATACAGAGATCAATTAGGTTGTCGTTGACGTTGCCGGAGCCGGATTGAATAATGTAGACATCTTTGCCGCGGACCGAGTCCTTGATTTCGCAACGGCTTTCGCCGCCGGAGAATTTTCCAAGGATGCGATTGCTGGCTGGANNTTTTTTTCTTCCCTTTTTTTTATGAGGGGGAGGAGAGCGAACGTGTCAAGAGCTTCCTAGTGGTGGAATGAAGCTTTGGCTGGTACTGATGAGGGCGGAGGGAGAAAAGAGGACCTAGGACAGGTCGAAACAAGTCGGAGCAAGACCGAGGTAGGTCGAAGTCGAAGTGAGGTTGGGATGACGGTTGTAAGTTAAAACCTGGCGATGGGCGACCTACCGTGAATGAATTTTTTTTAAACTCTTTCTCAATGGCGGTCCCAACTTGTTGGAGCGCAGCAACGGCGAGCGTGCGGAGTGGGGGGGTTTGTGGATTTAGTGGAGGTAGGATTGGAAATGGCTGCTTCGGGTGTCGAAGAGTGCTGCTAGAGGTCGCTAGCAAGCAGTGTAATGCAGTATGCAGTGTCGTGAAGGTACCGTAAGTGTTGACGGGTTTGGGGGAATGGTTGCGATGAACGACTTGGCGGGCCAACAGGGGTTCGGGTTAAGTTGACGCACAGGAGAGGAGTCCCGTCGGGTCAGGGCCAGACCGACGTCACTGTGCCCGTGCAACAGACCAGAGAGCTCGCTGCTCACTGCTCACTGCTAAGCAGCAGGTTTCTCAATGCCGAATGACAGGGCAGGGATCTCCAAGTAAACAGACTGACTGTGACCGCGATGCCGGTGTCGGAGGTAGTTTAGAGCTGCAAAAGGAGATGGAATTGGACACACGGCCAGTCGTGAAGAGTTAGGTTGCTACTCGTCAGGTAAAAGTAAAAGTAAAAGTAAAAGTAAAGAAAAGGTGAAGAAGAGATTGCCGAGAGGGAGAAGGACAATAATTAGTCCAAGTGACGAATCGACGGAAGAATAAAAGTCGAGGATGGCGCGGCGGTCGCAACAGCAGTTACCGGTACCGTACGGGTGGAGGAGTGGAGATGATGAGAGAGGAATATCATAAGCCCATTGCGTGCGGTTTTATATCCCTTTGAAAATCAAATCAAATCAAAATAAGATGTTGTGGGAGAGTAAATTGACTTGGAGAAAAGAACAGGTTTGTCATTAAAGTAACGAGGGAAATAAATATGCAGTGCGCTTTTATTAAAGTTGGCTTTGTTACGGGCTGTACTGTACTGTATTGTATGTATGTAGGTAGCAAAGAAAAGGATGGATTGATGTGATCGGGGAACCCCTTCAGCGACGGGACGAACCAAAGATGATGACATGGCTGCACCTGGCAAGTACCTAAGGTACTAACCTACACATCCACACCCGACTGAGTAACCTAGAAAACCCTGGGTGATTTCCAAAACTGGTCATCTTTCTTATATATGTGTTAATTTAAACCTCACCCCGTTTTGCAAGCATGAACTATTTCTTTACTACGCAGCAGACAGACGTGGTGAATTCTACTTGCTGGGACNNATAAACTTACAGGTTAAGCACTTAGGTAAGTAGTAGAAATCTCGGAAGTACAGTACTTGTAGAAACGTGAGGTACCTTCAGGTAGAAGGATGGTGCCCACCCCCGCCGATTCTCATGTATCCAGGGTACAGAGTGCTCCGTACTGGCAAGGGCATTTGGAGCTCTCCCGTCCCGCCATTCAAGAACCCTCGTGGATCTGTATGAGAGATAAAACCGACTCAAAGAGTAGCCAAGCAGGGGTACGGAGTAATTGTGCCAACAGCCGCAGACCGCTGTATCTTGAGCCGATTGTTCCGCATATCGTGAGGCGAGGGAAATACCTACAAGTGGTACACCGGAGTCTGAGTCTCTGAGATGCACTCCAAAAACGCACGGAGTGACGGAATCTCGGTCTTCTTCGCAGACAACTTCCTCCGTAGCCCCGTAACTACCAAACTCTAGTCTACTGTACCGTGTACGACACTGAGTCTTCAGCCTGGCAGGGGTTTTAAGTCAGTTGATTTGTACCACCTTGAGCGAAAGACGTGCATCGCATCGCATCTTACTTTACTGTACAAGTAGAGCTCCACTAGGGCCCTGATCGGCAAGCCCG